>JAFELO010010685.1:245964-297423 GCA_017140195.1 Eumaeus atala | reverse complement strand
CCCCCTCGGATTATCATTTATTTTCAAATTTAAAAAACATTTGG
Source organism: Eumaeus atala (assembly GCA_017140195.1). Taxonomy (NCBI): domain Eukaryota; kingdom Metazoa; phylum Arthropoda; class Insecta; order Lepidoptera; family Lycaenidae; genus Eumaeus; species Eumaeus atala. The sequence goes on along the minus strand of JAFELO010010685.1, from coordinate 297,379 downwards.
GTGGCTCGAAATTTTCGACCAAAGATGAGCTGATAGTTGCAGTAAACGATTATTTCGCCGACCTTCCGGAATTTTTTTTTCGAGCGGATAAACAAGTTGCAGGTCAGGTGGAAGAAGTGTGTTAAACTAGATGGAGACTATATCGAAAAATAAAAATAAATTTAGATCCACTTCTCTTTCATTTTCTTGGTCGGGCTTAGAACATTTAGATCCACCCTAGTATATAGGTCACGTACGCCAATAATAAAAATAAAACTGTAAATGTCTGTCGATGTGTGTGTGATCTGTCGGTGTATGTGCAATGTGATGACGGTGAAAATCTACTGAACGAATTTTCAAACGGTTTTCAGCAAAAGAGAGAGCTTTTCTCTGGGAAGGTTTTAGTGTATCATTTATAAAGGCAACAATCAAGCCCCTGTTATTCACGGGCTAAGCCGGGGTGGATTGATAGTACAAGTAATATAAGATAACATTGTTGTAGGAAGTAAAATGATGATTTTATGATTTTACCTACGTTAATCGTGCAAAGACTTATTGTCCAAAGTTTGACAATTACTCATGCTTTTCACAATTGTTCTTCTTCAGGTCTAACTTGAAAATTGTTGACTCACTTAAAGACTTTTCTATTTATAAAATATCTCAGAGGTCTAACTGATATCGGGACACGCTATATACTGAAGCTCATTGTAATGAAGCAAAGCTTAGCGAAATCCACCCAATAGAACTTTTTTCATGATGAAAGTTTATAAATAAAATTATCCTTTGTGTGTCAACTAGTAATTACACAACAATATAAATGCTAAAACTTTCTTAAGTTGCGAAAAATCAAGAACTCCATTTCATTCATATTTTAAAACAAATAAACAATTTATTTATAATACTTTGCCAAACTAAAAAATACGAGTACTTTCCTATACACAGAATCTAATATTCTGCGACAAAAAAGTGTACCAACAATTTTTAACAACACTTATAAATCATAAAGAATAATAAATATACAAGAATTATTAAGTTCTTAATCACTATGATTACTGCAATTACGTTATGTCGTTTTATAGTGAAACTTGACATGTATTAAAACGTACGCGATCTATCATATTCACGAATCGATGTGGCTTACGAGAGAATTTAGAAAGCTGATTTTTAATCTGTAGGGCTACGTTAAGATGGCGATTGTGACAATGCCGTCGGCGTCACCTACTTTCACAGAATCTCCGATGGCGGAGGCTGTAGCAAGGTCGTCGTAAGGCTAACCACTCGACGAAATCACCGACACGTGCATACCAGACACCAAATGGAACGCGGTACAAAAACTCGGATTTATTTCACGCGTGCGCAACTTCATCTCGATTCTCTCGACTTGGATTACTTAATGCCGTCTAACTGTACACGAGCGGCGAAACAAGATCGGGTTTTTTCTCGGCAAGTTCGACGATCCGCAAGGGCGATATTACCTCGGGGTGTAGTTCCGGGTCGAGAGTTTCCTTGTTCGATTTTGATTCGAATAATTTGCGAATCGATGCATTATCTACCTAACGTCACGATGTAAAGCTAATTGGATTGGATTAACCGGATAACGACGTAGGCTTTATTGGAATGATAGGTATGGCCTACTTTAAACAATAGCCTTGATTCACTTAATATTATCGCGTATTAAATTTGTGCATCATTGATTTTTAGGTTGATAATTAGGCGGGTCTAATCTTGATTAATTTTTTTTTTGTGAGCGTCATAGTCAATGCTATTCTCCAAACGTATCAACTAACACAATAAAATTAACAGGATTATCCAGTCTTTGTTCGATCAGGCCAAAAGTCAGGAGAGTATTTAACTCAAATGTTACCTAAGTACCTTCAATGATCAGTCCTGGTCGCCTATTTTCCACGCTAATTGTGATGTTTTCATAACTTCTTACATTGTTTATACTTTTTTTGGCAATTGACGAGAATAATTGACCACAATAGTTGAATGAAGTTTAGTTTAAAATGCATCGTTCAATCCCACTTAAGTACGAGAGCAATATAACTAAACAAATATATAGAAAATATTCAAATAAACCAAATTTCATTACATACGATTTTTTCAATTTTATATTTCATAACGTGGACTGATTCTTCGGCATTTTTCTATATAATAAAACCGTAAAAAATGTGTCCGTACATTCAATATTTTGTCAAACATAATAATAATATGGTGACAAGGAAACAGTAGTAGAGAAAATATAAAAAGACGGTTTGTCTGTTTGTATATGCCAAGCTAAGGAAATAATGGACGGACAATAATGGAACTTTTTCGTAGTATGGCTAATAAGCCTGTTTTGAAAAAAGATAAATATAATAAATTTTCTATATTTTTTTTTCAAATTCGAAGCAGTACGCGAATGAAGTCGCGGCCACCAGCTCGTATTTCAATAAATAAGTTAGCCACAAAAATCAGTGTTATTTAATGTCGAATAATATCCGTCAAATACAGTTTCGAGCTAAAAAAGTAGTATCAGTAAACGCTGCAGCACAATTTACGTGTCATTGCTTTAGTCGTTAAGTAAATGAAGCGGTCTCGACTATCATAATCTCATGAGCACAACGATTATCCTACTGTTGCAACCATTTATCTCCGACAAATATTGACAGAAATCTGTAATAATAACCATCCTTATCTATGCTAATTTTGGACCGCGTCTTAGTCCACAGATAAATCATACGACTTATTTTTTAATCAAGCTTTGGCCCTTTTATGATCTACGAAGTATGTGGAGTTTTGAAGCAATGTCGGCTTGTATTCTATATAGTTAGGTGCATGCACGAAAAATTATGACGTTGTAGTAACGTCCTGAGGCACAGTATTGTTCCGAATGGGCGGAGCTGTTGGGCGTGAGAGTAACAAGTCGTCACTTGCACTCCATCAGGCGTTGGAAGATCAATTAGAGAACCGTCACGTAAAAATATATCCTCCGTAAACTGATTTACAGACAGTTAGTTTTGTCTGTTATTTTCATAAAAAAATCTTGAAACATAAAGAAGATAAAGTCAGTTAAATTTCGGTAGTTCTACCGACTGAATCTAGGAGCAGTCTAGAGTAAAAAGCTACCAACCGCAAGAAACAGTGGCAGAATAGATCTACCTACCTAAACCTAGCACACTAAAGACTTACTTCTCAAATAGCTTTTAAATAAAAAGTTCATACGTCACTGTATTGTCTTTCTCTAAGGTTTATAACCGCTTGATATTCGCTTGAATTTTTGCTTGTATGTTCGGTAAAACAACAAGGCTTGCACGTATGAGTAGTGATTCTCTTTTCGTAAGCTTAACTAATTTATCTATAGGTCATAACTTTTATATGAGAACACAGTAACATTTCATTCCACTTCGTGAGAGGTGCAACGATTAGATCGTTTACGCTATTAATAATTAATATTTATACAAATAATTGTATTATATTACCTCATAATGACAGAAACTGTAAACAAAATGTTATACAATATTGAGGCTAACGTGCGTCAGACACGGCTATATACTTTTTCTCATTCTAGCGAATGATATTTACATTTTTATGTAAAAATGCTAAGCGATGTAAAGATATCATCTTATGATCAATCTTAATATCACTTTTAGGTGCACGACACATAACAATAAGAAATAATTATATCCGACAAAAATACCAGCCTTGTTGTGAAAAAATGACACGATCCTCTTATAAATCGATAAACGTCAGGTTAGTTCAGGTGCATGAAAAGGCGTGACGTCATAGTAATGTTACCAGTTACGGTAATTTTCATCCATTCCGATGCGGTATTCCCAGCGAGGGAGCGTAACACGTGAACTGGTTGATCAACTAATAGTAATTCTCGATCTTTGTGTTATACAAAATAATAATACGAGTAATTCTGTGATGATATTTAAACTTATAAAATTTTCATCAATATACCTATTGTTAAGTTAGCTCTCACCAGGAAATTACGTTCGTAAATCGAATTTACTGACAAATAGTTTTTTTTTTTTGTATTGCATCGCATGTGCTCATCAGGAATAATTGAGTAGAATGTTAATTATAACGGTACATTAATTTTTCAAATCGTCCCCTTTGTTTGATTGTTTGCTTGCAGTAAATGGGCTGCTAGCCTATTTAATGCAAACAAACAATTTCTTAATTCAAAACTTAATGACATATATGATAATTCAATGACAACAATGTCTTGATAACTGTGATCGTTGACGGTGGTAGCGGTGGGCATGTCCAGCTAATTAAATTAACGTCCTCGAACAGCACAAGTCCATTATGCTTGTATGGACAAATCATTGGCAACCGAGTTTAGGTTAATTTTTTTTTTTTATAAACCAGTGTTAACGTTACTCAATTTTATGTTCTGCTAAATTGGACCACCGCAGATGTTGAAGTGCCTGCCCTGTTGAACTTTTAATTTAAATATTATTTTATTGATGGAAAGAATTGCTTACATCAAAGTTATTTTAAACCGATAGAAATAAGATTGTTGTAGAGGAAACAAAAGCGTTATGACAACGTTCAATTTAAAACTTAATATAAGGTATTTAAAAGTTTTACCTAAAAAAAATATTTCTCATGTACAACTTTTAAGTAAATATTTTTATCTAAAGACTATCTACGTCTTACGCCCATGACGAGTTGAATTTTGACATGTACCTCGTACATAAATTTTCAAAATTCAATCTCTTGTAGCAGATCCATCGACCGTAGGAATACATAGCATAGGTAGAGATCTCAAACTTAACTGGGAACCTGTGTTTACACTTCAGAAAATCTAAAAACTAAACACATTACGGGTGAAGTCATTGAGGATGGCCAGTTGTTAATATGTTGTAAATATTAGAGTAGGCATCCTTTATATGTGTGACACAGGATGTTACGAACAAGGACTGCTAGAATACCGCTAAGCGTAAACAGCTGAGCTGAGTGCAAGGAATAAACAATACTATACTATATACTTATTATATACCCACTCCTATTGTACCTAAACATATTATAAAACGAAGTCCCTAAAACTGTCACGTTTACTTGATTGATTTTCTCAAAACCTACTAAACGGATTTTCATGCGGTGTCCACTCTAGAATGGAACGATTCCCGAAAAAAGGTTTGAATGTTTAATTCGCTAAAGTTGCAATCCTGATTGCATTGCTCACGTGCGGATTTTTAGTAAAATATATAATATGATTGTTAACAGAAACAATGTTAGGTTATATGTGTAAAATCTTAAATATATAAGATTTCTTAAATATATAAAAAAATATTAAATATATTTCCGTTGTCTAGTGCCTGTAACACAAGTCCTTACGGTACTTACCACAGAATTAAGCTAACGTGGTGTGATAAGTCCACAGATATTATTATTATTATTATTCTCTAATTCCTCGCTATGATTGCTATGAGTGCTCGTAGGGCGATGTTTAGGGTCGAAAAGAGTCCGGAACCACTCTCCCGCAGATGGGAGAGATACATCCCGATATGAAAGTGTTTGTAATGTAACTATTATTATCTTGGCCAGAGGGTATATAATATATTTTCTTCTATTTGTTATATGTATCATTCCTTCAATAAACGCAAGGATCGCGAGCGCAGAATAAAATTAAAAAGGTCATTGAAATCACCAATCAGACGAACCGCGAGTCATCGTACTCGCTTCAACTTTATGCTCGTACAGTAATAGTGCATCGAAGGTGAATATGCAACGGAAAATAATTCCAAAGAACAATAGGGTAAGAGATAGGAGATGAATTATTAATAGATTTAATGAAGCACGCGCGATAGCAGGGTGAGCGGCGCGACCTCGCGGCGATAGTGCCCACGCAGCCAGATTGTCGCCAGTAACACCGAAACCAACAGTTTTTTTACATTCACCACGCACATATTGGTAACAGAAGCTAGTGTTTAAGGCTGAAAATTGCGTGACGCTTTGCTTTTGAGAGTTGTCCACAGTGACACTCCTGCACGCATAAATTCTTAGTCACCTGCGACTGTGTATTTAATTAATGGTTTCCTATGGTTAAGTTTTTTTGAGGTAGCACCACGCTGCTTTGTTTTTTTAAGTTTGCAGCTGAATTGGGTCGGCGCGACCGGGGAAGTATCTCTCTCTCTCACATGGCTTCAACATTGTCCTCGCGTTTCGTTCGGTTTGTGAGAGCACCGGTTGACACAATTCCGATTACATCGGCAGACTTGGCGGGAGGTTAGTTCACCTTCCTTCGGGAACTCGTGCTTTCTGGTCCCTCGCCAAGGCTGTCCGAGGAAATTTCGCTCAGCCAACCTTACCATCTCATTTTTTGGCCCATGCCGTAGAAGAGAAATCTCCGATCTCCTGGACTCTCTATTTGTGTCCAACTCGACTTTGGATGACCGTGAAACTCCACCGCCTACTATCCAGCGGTGTGAACACTCAATATTAAGTTTCGGCAGAGTTATGGGCGCAAAACGCTACTCTCCTTAGACATCCACAAGTCGAGTGGGCCCGATGGCATCGCGCCGATTGTGCTGCGGACATGTGCTCCGGAGTTGACACCGGTGTTGACGCGTCTTTTCCGATACTTCTACTCTATTGGCGTCGTCCCAATCTCTTGGAAGGCAGCTTTGGTGCACCCGATCCCAAAAAAAGGTGGCAGCTTTGATCCATCGAACTACAGACCTGTTGCGATAACCCCTTTGTTCACAAAAATTATGGAAACCATAATTAACTGCCAACTTCTGTTTTATCCAGAGGAGCAGTTAAGACCAAGAGGGAGACCACTGGCCATTATTCTGGATATAGCGAACGTTTTTGATCGGGTCTGGCATAAAGCGCTCTTTTCGTAGCTTCCATCCTACGGACTGACTGGGAAACTATGCGACTGGATCACTAGTTTTTTGATAGTACGCAGCATCAAGGTCGTTGTCGACGGTGCATGCTCGGACCTCAAATCTGTCAATGCTGGTATTCCACAAGGGTGTATTCTGTCTCCCACACTGTTACTTCGGCACATCAATGATATGCTACAAACCAGCGGCATTCATTGTTATGCGAATGACAATACCCTTCTTCGCATCTCCTCGCTTCGAAAATACCCCGCTTATGGCCTCAGTTAGTATCGGGATTCCTGGAGTCGACATATCGAGCAACGTTCAATTCCGCGGTCATTTGGAGGCGAAGGCCAAATTAGCCTGAAAGAAAAGAAAGCTGGAAAAGAAGCTGGGTGAGCAAAGAGGGCGAAGCAGTAGAAGTACTGCCGATGATGTGGCGTGAAGACGCCACATCATCGGCTGCAATTATACAAGGCGCAGGTCCGACCGCATATGGTGTACTGCTCTCACCTTTGGGATGGTACCTCCAACTATCAACTCGTCCGTTTTTAACCGTATTTAACGTAGAGCGACTCGAATCGTTGACGACCAGGTTGTTTCCGTGTAGCTTGATTCTTTGGCATTACGAAGACGTTCTGCATCTTCTACCACATTAATAACGGAGAGTGTTCCGAGGAGCTGTTTGGATTAATACCAGCAACGGCATTCCACTTTCGGACATCACGGTAGAACTCTAAGTTCCACCGTCACCACCTTGATGTCCCAAAGTCTACAACTGTGCGTTTCAAGCACAATTTCCTGGACGTCGGGGGGGTTCCTGACGTCGGGGACAGGTCGCGCGCGAAATCTAAAGTGGCTTCGGCACTGACGTGAACGTTTGATGAATGTGAACTCATGAAGACATTATCACTCACATGAAGACAAGCTGCGTAGATGCGTACCAGGCAGGGCCAGGGTAATAAAAAGTAATTAATATTTCTTTAATATGTATTCTTCTTATACAAAACGTAAACGTTTTAACGTTTAGTGAAAAGTGAAAAATTCAATAATATAATATTAAGTCACTACACGGCGTATTAAGCTTAAGCTCGGGTTACTTTTTATCTCCATAAATAGAACTGTAGAAATCGCATTATATTTCAAAGTTAAAGCGTAATGTTCGTAAAATACACAAAATACAGACGGATTGACCAAAATTTTGAAAACAACATATTTTACAACTTAAAGACTTTTTGTATAAATAATCAATTACGTGACCAACCGCAACAAAGTATTCTATTATAACCATTACCTATTTAATTCTCAGTTTGTTATTGCAAGCAGCACTCTACGTAGTGTTTCACAAGTCCGTAAACAGATTGAGTGCAGCCAATCCCACTTCTGATTATGATAACAGGGTCGAGGGCTATTCGTATTCAATTTATTAAGTAAATCAATGAGTGACGTAATTTCTCCTGATTAACATTAAATAACTTGAAAGCAAATGTTTCATATACGATTGAATGTTTTAGAACTGTTATAGAATATTGTTTATTTACCTGTGCCTTCAACATCATAGTCACCACTAATCTTCACACGTCCAATACCAGACAAAGACATTTTGTAATGAACAATAACAACAATCACATCTTCAAGCCAGTTTCCTAATCAGAGAGAACGCAGTACCACATATCACGATCCTTATATGTGCTGTCTCTTGCACTGAATGCTATCACTTTAACCACTTTTTGGGTTGATAATATCTTGAAATCCTGGAACGAAAATGTGTTATTTGATGTACATAATATAAACCTACTTTACAGGTTTTGTTGGTTATAGGAATTAAAGATAACTCCTGAACATGGTAGAATTTGAACGGTACCTTGCGCACTTTAACAGGTGGTGCTTTATTAGTATCACAGAGTTTTGGTTCCCTCGTGAAGGTTTGCTGGCTGAAGATGACGATATATTTAATAACGTCCTACATAATAACAACATAATGAGCATATGGGACAACATGCGACCTGTTAGAACCATTCTTGTCAGTTAACATTTACTTTTCAATAATTAATACACACTTGCGGAAAATGTCCTCAAGCGTGTATTTTGTCCTAATTGTACAATTAAACAAATTATAAAAATGTTAAACACGTAATTCAGATAATAATCACGCCTAATGCCTTTAAGGTCCAGAGGCTAATTTATTATTGACATCTAAAGATAAACAAAGTTTAATATAATTTTAATATAAATTATTTCTAGGTAGTTTGTAGTGTGTATGTGTGTGTTAAGGGCGAACGAACCTCATCACTTAGGGGTATGGAAAATGAATAGTAGCCATTCTCAGACCTACCGAATATGCGTATCAAATTTGTTAAAAATCGGTAAAGCCGTTTATGAAAAGTAAGGTAAGTAACAGCGTGACATGAGAATGTCATACATTATAAGATAATTTGAGCAGAAGGACATTTCACTAATCATGGCAAGAATTCATTAGTTCACAAAAATATATTTGTTATAAATTCATGGTAAGGACCATTTCATGTTACGGTAAAGAGAAAAGATTATATTTATGATAGAACGTCTATGGGGACAGCTACTTGTCGATAATTTCTGCAGCAGTTTCGAAGTTTCAACGAACGATCAAGACGTTTTAGTAAGTGTTATTCAATGCTGCCTATGATCATCACAGATAATGTAGGATTCTATTGGTGGTTTTTTTTGACGGTCCAGTAGTTTCGGAGCTCATTAAATGCAAACAAACAATCAAATGTTTCCTCCTTATGATGTTAGTAAAGATGACACGAGTCGAGTCATCAGTATGAGGTACCTAGCTTTAGCATTTATGTTTTTATGTCGGAAATTGGAATACAATTATGCGGATTTCTATGGGCGTCGGTCATCAATTCAGAATGCCCGTTGGCCCAACTCGGTCGAGTGCGTAAGCCTCGGGTTCCATACCAACGCAAGCAAGTTACATTTGCCTAGAATACGTAGCCATAGAAAACGTGTTTCTATGAAAGTAACTAAACATTTAGTCATGTTTTAATTCTCTAAGACTAAACTTAAAGTTGTTCAAGACATTCAGAGTTACAATTTTAATTAAAATAAACTAAACACTTAGTCACATTTTAACTCTCTAAGACTAAAGTTAAGGTAGTTCAAGACATTCAGAGATACAATTTTAATGAAAGAATATTTAGTTATTGTTGCTATAGCGGCAACAGGAATTCATGGCTTTCACGTCACTAGGCTAACGAAGTACAGCCTAGTGTCTAGGGACAGACAAACAGGAGTCTTAGTTGTATGGTCCCGATTTTTACCCTTAGGCACGGAAACTTAAAATTGAAAAAAAAATCTGCTTTATTGAAATGCTGGTAACATAAATTAAATAGACTTCAATAGTGACATTCATGGTGACAGCAGATCAAACAAATGTGTAAGGTAATAGTGAGTTTCTAAACTACTTTTGCCTGTGATGTTACTTTTGGATTTCTCCTAAAGGTACATACACATGGTTGAAGAAAAGTAGAATAGTAAGCCACGAGAGAATAATATAAACTTATATCAGCATCAACTATCTTTGTCGTGACGCATTTTCGTTTCACCAAGTCATCAATCTTTTTTCGGATCTAAGCTTATGCTGTTGAAGCGAGGAGAAACCCAATACAGCTTATTCAAATTACTATGAGCGTTCATCGGGCGACTAGACTACGTTTGGAGAAAGACGTAGAATAAAGAAGTGATCTCTGATTTCTTTAAAACATATCAATTAGCAATTAATGTGCCATCATTCAAATCACATTGCTATCAGACACTAATATATAAGGAGCAATCAAGATAGCAACAATCGCTTTTCTAGGGTTTTTATAAAGTTGGAATTCCTCAGATTGTTGTATGACGTATCGGAATATTTGTTACACGTGTGTCATGTTCAGAAGACGACCGGAGGGCCGATAACGCGTAGCACTTCACAACAAGTCTGTACTTGTATCTAAAAAGCTATTGATAAGAATTTAATTGAGATTGTTAAGTTTTTGTTCAATGGTCCATATATCCCACTACAGAGGCTAACTTTATAGAGACTGGCCGAGAAAGGACATGTTTATAGTATGCCAGTGTGTGGACGAGTACACCGTCTAACACCTACATTCCCTCAAACCGATGGGACGAGCATGTCGTGTCGGACGACAGGAGAGAAATCAGATACAGGACGCCGAAGCTACCATAATCTGAGGTGCAGGAGTGTCACACTGTCTACTTCTAGGAAGATCGGCTTCTGACTGTAATTAAACCCCTAGAAATGTACCTATTATTATGTTATTACTTCACGCCTGAGTTCTATGTGCGAAGTTTATGTGTGTGTTATGTGCATATAATTTATCCGATGGGATTGATTTTCAATACTTAACAAGTGATTGCCAATTCAACATTTGCTCACCCCTTGCTAACTTAATACAAATTGTGTCGGATAGTTACAAAAAAGTTAACAAAGAAATACTGGGCATCTTATAGGGCACTAGCACCTGTTGCCTCTCTTTGTCCAGTTTTCTTTTATTCTGCCGTGTATGTTTTTATGGCTACTCAAGTGTCCATTTTACTTTGTGTAAAATTAATTTTTGTTTGTAGAAAAAATGTTACAATAGACGTGTCACACGTCTATTGTAACATTTTAAGATATTAAGTAACATATTTTTTTTATAACTTTAACACCTTAACTATGAACATAATATACATACATACGTTTAGCCCTGCGTTTCTCGTTGCTTGTTTGTATTGTACTAATACTTGATGGGATATTTGATTTCAAAGTGGTGGGGGGTCCCCAAATCTATAAAAATGTTTCTAACCTCCTTGTTATATTAATTTTTAATTAATATTACGATCTAATAAATTAATTGAGTACAACTTATTATGGTGCAATAGTCAGGTTATCATTTCTCTGCCATTCTTTGCAATATGTACAGCTTATTAGATAGCAGCCATTCCCGAAGTGGCTTCAGTGCAAGATTTCTAAGGCGGTTACGTGTCATCAGAATTAAATTTTCAAATTTGTAATCAAATAAAACAATATAATTTATTCATCTACCTACCTACCTATATACTTTTATTTGCTAGTACAATTATTTTATTTGGTGTACACTAGTTAGGCTAATTTTATTCACATCTCCTGTACTAAGACTACTGGAAGGAATTCCAAACTGATGGAATAAGTAGTAACTTAGTACCAACATTTGTAGATTTTTTTTACGTATGGATTTATTGTGTGTATAAATTATTAAATAAATAAAACCCATTAACCCACAAACTAAATTATAATTCCTTTCAAATGCTACCTGTTGAACTGGACTTTACTAATTTTATTTCCTGTACCTCAAGTCATTTACACGGAGAATGCAAATAAATGAATATTAATTACAAATATGGTAAGGGTTATTTAGAGTAAATATTATCTAAACAAACCTACAAGTTCAGTTGGTAAAGAGGGATGAGATAAATAGTTTATAAGTAAACTTTACTTAAGAGTATAAGTAAGTGTTATTACGTAAGAAGAATGTGTCCTTAGCAATGACTAAAAAAAATAAAAGATACATGATGCCATACTGAACCGTCATCTAAAACGTCGTTGATTGCTCATTAACTTTTTTTTACAAAGTCAACCTTACACGCATGATTTTAGGTTGTTTTCGCATAGTGTAATTTGACATGTACACATCTTTTACACGGACGATTTTAGGACTCTGACTGTGGGTCTTGGTAGTTTTGTAAATCAAAGGTCATGCGTCAAATTTAGTACTACTAATGAGTACTTTAGTATTTAATTATATTAGTACTAATATTTTTCCTGTATAGAAATCCAATTCATCAGAAAATTATTACGTACAAATAACTCAATAATCGTATGACAGCGTATTTCATAATAAACGCCTTCAATTCTATTCTACTTACAAAATGATGATAAAGCGTAGGTAGCCTAGTTTAATCCTAATAATAAACTCCGGATACAAGTGATTCGTCAGTAATATTTTAACATGACTAAGGGCTGGTAATAATGGTGAGTCAAGCTTTCGCTGAAAATGATGAAGCATACGGAAGCCTCAACTGAAAAATATTACTTATCTATAGTTCAATTTGTAAAATCTGTTTAGTATCTGTTTTTTTTCTTTAGGTGCCGTCCTTGTTTAGAATTAAAAAAAAATACTTTTGCATCGCTACTGTCTTAGTAAGAAGCGATGTATGTTGCACTGTATGCGAATTGGGCCGGCACCACCGGGGAGGTACTTCTCGCTTTTTCCGGAGGTATGAAGTGAAACCTCCGGTAAGTAACAACTTCAGTGTCCTGTTTTGTGTTGTTTATAAGAAGCCGGTGGCTCTCTATAGGGAACGAGAAAAGGAGTGCAACGCATCTGTATGTTAACAATAATTCGGTAATTCCATGTCTACAGGTGTGGGCAAAACCTTCGATTTCTCCTATCGCCCTCCCTATACTATGACAAAAAAAATCACATATCACAGTGTTTGTCCCCGATGGACAGAGAAACCACTGAACGATTTCGATGAACTTTCTCTTACGTGTGTAATTCGGCCCAACTCAAAATATAGGCTATATGTCCGTCTATTTTATTTCGTGTGCTTGCTAGTACCATATAAAAATACACGGAGATACAGGCAGACAGAAAAACAAAGGGATCCTATAGTACACTTTGTTTTTCTGATTATATTTTCGTTTCGAAGTAAGGAACCCTATAGATCAAATACATTAGTAGATTATTAGTGGATATAGGGTTTCTGTGTCAGTCGCTGAGAAAAGCACGATTTCATCAGATATTATTCGAGTGCTTTTCTTATCCGTGCAAATGTCTCTTGTATCAGTTTGTGAAATTATTTATTTCACTTATCTGTTCTAGAATGTTATCGAACAATAATTTGAAAATTATTAACGACTGATAAGGAGTTTGAAAACAGTTATGACGTATAGAACAATGTAACCCGGTAAATAAAGGAATGGGCAAGAAATATTATTGTTGTAACATTATACTTTAGATGCTTGTACACACTAGGCGTTTTGAAGCCCGCGTTTTCATATTTTAACGATTTTTTCCTATAAAAAAAGGTATTTTTTTTAAATTACCTTTCATAATCATAATTTTAGTCCCTACACTACAGGATCAATTTTGATGAAATCTTCACTGGGCCCAAAGTTAAAGTAAATACAAAAAGAATGATCAAAATTCGACCAATAGTATCAGAGTAGAGTATACTAGTCTACGTATTACTTTTAATTAGTTTTTACATACATATACATACATAATGTATGATGTACATACATGTATAAAACAATTTTTTGTTCTCTCTACTTCGAATACAGTTTGACTGTATAACACTTTAATAAGTATATCTAAATTAAAACTGAAGGTGTATACCTATTGCTTACGTTTAAGCATTGTTATGTATGTATGTATTGTTGCATATTTAATTAAAATAATAAAATGTAATACAGATATTATAATAGTACTGGTTGCCCAAACTGGTGCCCAAAGATCGAAATTTGGACATAAAAAATATTTCAGTAATCCATTCGCCCAATTCTTCGAAAAAGCGATACGCTTTTTTAACGTATATTACACAGACAATAGCTTCCTGCGCATCTTCTCCATACAACATAACCAATATAATCTTCAATTTTACCAAATTTCAAATTCCTCCATTCACGATTTTTTTTAATTAAGGACGGGACTTTTTTGTTGTTGACGTGTAATATTTATAATTCCTATAAATATTACAAATGATCAAAAAATATACTAAGTAATTAATTTTGATAAGAACTTTCCTATCGCACAATTTGTGGTAACCGCGAGTGGACGAGGTCGGCTGACGGCTAGACACTTGAACAATAATTTTTATTCGGTCAAAACTCGATCCCTATTATAAAATATGAAAAGATGAGGTCCATTTTTTTTCTTCATATGTTATAATAATATATTAAACTATCTAATGGAAACTGTAAAGCGCCTTCTCTATTTTTTTTATTATTTAGAAAATAAGATTTTGTGCATGCATATTTATTACTCAAAAAATATAATCCACCGTTTCAAATATTTAGTTCTGAGAACGAATCATGTGAATCACAATGTTCTATTTTTTGATGGCTTATTGGTCCTTCAATTCATCTATAATCTATATTGGCTTTTTTGCAAATCTGTATCATAGTTTTTTAAATGGCTTATTGCTTCTTTTTAATTTAAAATATACGGTCAGATATATTACATGTCTACAAAAATATAGAAACAGTAGGCCGTTATTTTTTAGAATGTGATAATTTGGGCACCATCCAAGAAGTCTTAGGGTCAATTCATACTAGCGCAGAGTCGAAGCGCATTGAAGCGTCAAATTCCTCACAATCAAAGCGAAGTCGCACGAATGCGCGCGTATTCGCGTGAATTAGCGCGAGAATGCACGCTTTTTCGTGGCATTAGTGATGGACACCAGTTGCCAGTTGAATCTCGTTGTTGAAACTCGTATAAAATGGTTGACATTGATCTTGCTATGATGTTGCTTATATCAGAAGTTGAAGAAGATGAAAACGCAGAAAAAAGAAAAAGAAAATTGCGAAATTTTGGATTTCACGACTTGTGGAAGAAAAGACGTGTATATGGTGAATAGTTCGCCTAATAGCCGCCTGGCTTCGCGCGAATGCGCGCACACCAATGAGAGTTGCTCGCGCGCAGGCGCGCGAATTCCCTACAATGCGCGTGAATTCGCGCGTCTTTTTTTTTTCCTTGGAAGAAATATGTGCAATACATTGTGGAAATAAGGGTGAATTTGCTATATTAAGTTTCGGATTGACGCTTCGATGCGCTTCGACTCTGCGCTGGTATGAATTGACCTACATGAGGGCAATTTTGAAGAGTTGTGTGTGTTTGAGGAGTAAGGTTAAAATTTGGATTAAAATAAATCCAAATATTAACCTTAACGTCTGATATGACAAAATAATTAACTTACAAACAGTTAACAGTCTTATTATGAATTTTATTTAACGATTATTGTAATCATCAGAAATTCTTTGAGATAGTTATGTTTCAATAAATGTGTGATAAGATGTTCATAGCGTGGTTTAGATTTTCTTTATTTATTATTGTTCAGTTAACAGTGCCTACGTACCTCCGGCGTTATTAAATCAATATAATTATGTAAGAATTGGTTTGAAAGGCATATTGAGATTTAATTATCTGTGGATCGGCACGCAATTCGAAATTGAAATAAATTTTATACGAGAACCGTGTTACTTGAATTTCGAATGCAGTCCTTTATTTTAGATATTATTAGTTTTAATGAAGTCTTCTGGCAGTTTTTGGCGTTATGTATAAAATGATTAGCCATACAATTATAATATAACGTGGAAACACCGCAGCGCAAACCACGAGGAACACTAACGACCGCGGGCCTAAGATTGCTTGCACAAAAGCGAAGCTCGCCGTCAGCCGGTCACCATTTTCGACAATGACATCAACTTGCAAGTGATACAGAAAAAAGCATTGGCAAAAGAAAACTAAAAATCCAAAATAGCTACTCGTAATTTACTCTAAGTACGAGCAATAACGTCGAGATACTATCACAGACTCCATATAGTGTAAGCGATATAAGATATGCGTAAGGCTAAGAACATATGTTAATAGCGGATCAACTACAGAACACGCGTAACATTCCAATCCACATTAACACGGCACCGATGCACCGGCTCCGGCGGACACACTCGCCACTTGCCCAACGCTCGCGCTTTGACAGCTGAAAGTCATTGACACTAATAAATATTAACATTTACTTGTCCCTTCTAATTTGCAGCAACCGGACCGATTCAAATGGTTACTGAGACACCGTGTCGAGCGACAGAAACATTTGTGCAAAGTATTCGCTGACGCACGTCTCAATATCATTGTTCAACTGCATCCTATCAACAGTAATAATTTCTGGGGATTTATCACATCAAGTTAGCCTAGCCCTGTGCTAAGTACTTGCGTTACAGGTACAACGGAAACATATTTAATTTAATTTAATTTTATATATTTAAGATTGCTATTCTAGAATTACATATATGTAGTGCATAGATAAATAAATATCCGTGACCTAGGTGGGTTTCGAACCCGCGACCGCTGGTAACACGCGGTCTAACCGTCTAAAGTCGTCAATTGTGCCGTATTTTATTTTTTACTAGCAATCCGCCCCCGCTTCAACAGTGAATATCATAGTCATCTTATACATGGAAACCTTCCTCGATAATCATTATATTCATAAGTGAAAACCGCATCGAAATCAGCTCAGTAGATTTTGAGAAAATCGATTACATACAGACAGCTTTTATGGGACTTTGTTTGATGATGTCTGTCGCCTTGGGTATTTTGCTGACTTCTCAATTATTATGTTACGTATCTGCGGATTAAGGACACAAAAGTATTTCTATTAGGTACTTCTAGTAAACAAGGATCAAAGCAGACCGGAAACGTTTCTGCACAAATTCTGTTGTTGCAGTTGTTTGTGGGCGGCCGAGGTGGTTATTTGCCCTGACGGCTCGTGTGCCCCCTAAGTGTACTGTAAAACTCTAACAGGTAAAACCTAAATCGTTAAGCTACCGAAAGTGACATTAAATGAAAAGAATAAACAGACTTCCTGAAAATATCATTATAACGCCACCTGAACTGTTTTAAGAACAGCTGATTGCTAAAAAATGGAAACAAACCATTTGACACACACGCACTAGTTTATCACCTCTGCTAGTGTGGTTTCAAGGTAATAATAATTCCTTCCTCTTGAGGTACAGATATACGATACGTTTTTTTTTAAGAATAGGGGGCAAACGAGAAATCGAAGCCTTTTAAAACTACCGACGCCCATGAACATCCACATAATTAGTATGCCGATCCGTTGCAATCCTTTCACCTCCCCCCAGTGGGCCACCGGCTACTCACACGCCGCAAAAAAGGCGACACTGAAGATGTCACTTTACGGCGGTATTATGTGAGCGAGAGGTACCTCCCCGGTCGCGCCGGATTCCGTCGCACAGGAGGACGTAGTGTCATGTACTATGCATGGCACCACCTTCTCATGTGCAGCATGGCACTACCTATACCTAAAACTAGACGAAGACATGCGTTTTTGGGGGTGGAGTGAAACCAGCCGTTGTGTATATTTTAAAGGATGGCGCAAATGATCCTAAACTAATCTAACTTATGATTATTCACCTAGCACCGCTGCGAAGTGACGACTACGTTAAAACTGCTAAACTGCCAATAACGGCCTCTTGCTTGCATTTAAATATTGACAGTTATTTGCTTACTAAATGCCCATAGAAATTCATATCTAGAGATGTGGATTTCAATGGTTACAAGGTGCCTTTACAGAGCTTTATTACTTTAATTAAATTCATTACTTAAATGCTAATAGATTTCAAATAGGTACTTAGTTACATTAATCATCACAACAATCATAATAACCATAATATTTTAGTAACGCTCAACCATAACTGGTTAATAACCATAATATTTTAGTAACGCTCAACCATAACTGGTTATTAATTCATTTAACAAACATAACTGTATCCCTTCGGCAATATGAGGCGTCACAAATGATTTTTGATGGAACCATATGTAGGTCATGGAGGCATTGCTACACACAAACACACAGACGACCAAAGCAATATTACAAAAGTAGACTGTTGTCTGCCTTGTTTAGAGATGCAGTGTTCGAATTCTATGTGATGGCCTTTAAACTAATTTCAATACAATTATCTAATACTATCTAACCTACATTTAATGTTATTTCATAGCAACTGATTGTGTTGTATGGATCTTGCAAGTGTTGTTGAAAATATTTTAAAGCCAGCTTCGGATTTATATTCCGAGTTCCTTTTTTAAACTAACTCTTGTATTCCTAATTTGAATAATTTTATGTAATACAAACATCCATTACCGTTTGCCTCTATTCGAATAGATTAGCATAGATTCAGACATGGTAATGTGCTTTTACAGAAGCTCTTGCCAAATTAAATTACAACAAAAAAAACAAGAAATTATTTGTTATGCTACAAATGTGGCAAATTCACTGAATAATTTGATCCCCTTTGTCGTGGCTTGGCAACGAATAAACAAACAAAGGGGCAATTTTTTTTATTATAGGTAACATACTTGGGCCTACGACGTGCAGAAATCATCAGGTTCGCAGAAAACGTAGTAAAATTAATTATAATTTGCTGGATCATTTAAAATTTTATCAAATTTACGAATGATTCAGCCACCTCGTGTATAATATTAACGATAATATGTAAAATTATTATAACACTGAAAGGAAGATGTCTAACCGTGTAAACTAGGAAAGAAAAAGTTTTAGGGGTGACATATAAGTTATGTACAGATATACCTACCGAATTATTAAAATTCAGTAACATTTGCCAAGCATTTTTGACAAGTATATAATAAATAACACGATATAATTAGACGACTATTAAATTATAATATATATTTAAAGTAATTATAATTTATATGTGTCTCTTATTACGATCACATCTAAATTGCCTTATTTATTATTTTGACTTTTACACTTTGCTAAGACGCCTCGACAGCGTACTCGAGTATTTATACTTATTATCACTGATATTTGAAACACATCGGCATGTTAATATTAAATATTTGTTGTATCGGAACATTATTTTACTTGCACCAACGTTACGTTACACCAAGTCCAATAAGTAGGTACTTACGTCCTCATAAGCGCGTACGTACTTCCAACTTGTTCGTATGCAAGGAACTTTCTAATAAAATTATAGACGTTCCATCATAATTAACAACTACATACAATGCACGAAATATAAACAAAATTATAGTTTACCTTAATTATAGATTAAATTTCCTTATTCCGTTATAGCATATATATAACAACACACGGAAAACACTCGGAAAAGTGAAAATGAACTTCACAATTCAAAACTGTGGTCAAGATCGTCAACACGCGTATGTTTGAATATTTAACATAAATTCAGTGAAGTAATCGTGAATAGTAACGAACGTAGTAGCCGGTAGTACGATAACGTAGTCCGAGAGCCACGCAGGCTGTCGGTCGCGAAGCGTCGCGTGCACTGACACACTGAGTGCTCGCCGTGGCCGGTCGGCGGGCCGGTCGAGACTGCCCCGCGCGTGCGCCGGACCAGTTCAGCCTCCTACCTCCTAGGGTTGCCGTCGCTCATTTTCAATAACTAGGACTTGTAAATTGTAAAACGGGGCAATACAATTGGAACTAATGTGGATGCATTGTTAGGTGCAAAGGGAATATGCTAATAGTTATGTTTAAATATTATGTGAAAACAACTTAAATAAAAAAATATTATTATAAAAGTTAAAAGAGAAAACAAGTGGTGCGTGTATTTTATACGACTTTATAAAGCACTTTAAGAACTCAGGACGCTACTATAAATTGTCCAGTACATGTCCCGGTCTCTGCAGAAACCGGGACATATCCTGCGAACACAGGGCGCTTGGTAACCCTACTGCCTCCCGAACGAGCTGCAATCGCACCAATTGCACCAAGCAGCCGGAGCTCGGACCACACGCGCTTGCAATATCTTCGAGCTCCATTATCGCCAACATTTGACACCGGCAAATAAATGCATCCTAGATAAAGTTGTTTGACAACTTTACGAGCTGCAATGAATTATGCTTATTTACAATTTTGTAAACATCGGATAATTTAACTAACCGCATTGACTCTTGTGACTATAATAACATTTTTGCGTGTTTATGTTTTTTTTTTTTAGTTATAATATTTCGTGTTTGGTCCTTAGGGATTGTTCCTTAAGGTCCTTAAGGACACAATTAAATCTGTAAAGGTAAAGGGTGTCCTTTACAGTTTTTAGATCAGTGTAGTGTTGTAACATTGGGATTTTGTGCCATGAATTCATATAGTGCAAATACTGTATGCCCCGTCACACAATGACGCAGAGGTAGCTGGAGGCTACAGGTAATCACATCTCGACTAAACTATCTTCTGATTACCATATCTGGAAGTAGATAAGCCTGAAATTTATTGTTATTTGAAGTCCATTGACAACCATAAAAACACAATTAAATACGTTTTATTTTTTATCACTTGATTAAGTAAAATGTCTAAATAAAAGTTTGACGAGCTTTTGACAAGCTTTTGGTTGTGAAATTAGAAGTTGTTATTCGCGATGAGTTTTCTCAGTTTACATTATCGATATACAAAGAAATACATCTGAACGCTCGAATGTGAACCAAGCCAAGTTAAGACAAAGCAGTTTTATTTGCTGTTCAGTGTCACACAAAATCAGCCATGCCTTTTTCACGAGCTTTTAAATTTTATTTGTTTTATACACATTTCATCTTAATGTAAATAAATGATATCTTCTTCCATCCGTTCGTTGCTCCTCGCCGGGCTAAACGATTATCTAAATATTAACACGGCGCGAAAGCTTTGAATGCTTTTTCAAAAATAAACTCACGGAATGTGAAATTTGGCATAAAATTCATATGAAGAAGAAATGTAGAAGCAGTATGACACTAGAGACTCAACGAATAAATAACTTCTATGTAGATACCTGCAATCTACATGTTAGGTATTTGGATTGAGGTGCGGAAATACAATCCTAACATCCTGCTGATGAATTACGATCTCAGAAGCTTCCGATCAGACTAGTCTGTCCATATTCGAGCGCTATAATAAAGAAAAACTCTGGCCTCAACAGCAATTACGGTCGAACTTCGACCATCCTGATTCCACTTCAACGAGCAAACACAAAACACCGGTTAATTTTAGAACATGATTGCGGGTTTGAAGCCACGCTCCGTGAACCACAAGTTCAGCAACCATTGGAATAATATGAAGAGGTCAATCGGCAGCGACAATACCTGCGGCCACGTAATACATCTACTTACGGTGTACATTACTCATATCTTGTAATAGCCTCCATAAAAATCAATATAAAAAAACGTAAACCTTTTGTGCGTCTCGTTGACTCACGTCTATTTCAGTGAATCATATATTTTATTAATGTCACTTTGTTTTTAACATGTAATCGTATATAGGTCGGTAGCCAGAGAGTATGTTTCTATAAATATATTCTTGTATATTATCACGCCAGTTCCCTAATGGGATAGGTAGAGAGAACAGAGCGCCACAAATAGTGACCCATGCTTTGAGTAATAATTAGTGGTAACAGTTCTATGAATCCATATCGCTTCTATGTGAGAACAATGAGATATTTCAGAAACCGTATTTTTTCAGGCAGCCACTTTTTTCTTCAAAAATATTTATAAAACTGAAATTATTTGTATTTTTACTGCGGAATTACAATTAATTAGTGGAACTAAAAGTGCCCCGTTTTGTTTTTCAGGAAAAAAAAAATTCGATACGGCGGCTTATGAATTTCAAATAAAAAAATCGTTTCTTAAGATATGTCACGTTGTCATCGCAAAGAGGCGAATCAGGGCAAAGGAAAAGGAAAGGAATCAGGGCAAATCGACGGCTAGTTAGCCCCTTTCGGGGCTGACTAGCCGTCAATTTGCCCTGATGATTGTTGTTCCGGGCACCTCACCAAGGGCGGCACTAATGGCACTCGCGGTGGTTTTTGTGGGTATTCGGCACGATCATGTGCCGCGAGTCCCACACACCACTGGACCCCACCCAGGGCCGGTGAAGGCGCGTAAATGCGTTTCCCCGCAACAAAAAAAAAGTGCTATAAATACTTGAAAAACATTATTTGTAGTATAGGGGTACAGACGAGCGGGTATTTTGAGTATGATCACAAGTCGTAGAACAAAAGTTGTTTTCTTTGGTGTTAGTTTCAAAATTACATTATGTCATTGTTATTTTTTTTTTCGATAGGGTGTGAGGGACTCGCGAGCGAACAACGCCATTGCCATCAGCCGCCAAAACTGAGGTGTACCGGATTTGCCACTATCAGGGCACCTCGGTGACTGGCTGGCTCTGGTCCATTATGTAAATTAAAAAATGTAGGCTCATAACTGTGTAAACATATTAATATAGTGCAATCACAATCCGCAACGTTACAAGGAACTAAGAGTGTTTACTATATGACTTATCAGCTATCGGTTAAAGCCAATAAAATTGGAATGTAACAAGTATTTCCCCTTATCGATTGATGCTATCGATCGATTAGATTATTGTAATTACATTGTATGTGCTAAAGGACACTAAGGCGCCATAAACGTAAAAAAGAGGAAAGTTCAAAGTTACATCACACACAATTACCATGCCGAACACCATACGTTCTGCCCGCAAATCAGAACTGTTGTTGTAATTGCGATAAAACTACTTTTAAGGTTTCTATCCCGGTTTCTTTAATTGTGTAACTAGCCCGACGTTTTAGACGCTTTACAGAAACCATGGTTACGGGTGTACTGACATGACAGATGTCGTGATGTCACGAGTTGTTAAAAGTACCCCAGGAATTATAATTATTTAGTTGTTCCAATTAACGCAAACAGTACTTATATCTTGCTGTCTTGAGGTTATGTTTACCGTTTGATTTATATTTGCCATATTCGCTGTTTAAATTCTTAAGTGTTTTTTAAAATTTCAATAGCCTCTCTAAGCATCCTTGGAAGGAATCGTTGTTCTCTAGTGAGGATTTGTGCTTTATCAAATCTCATGTAAAGTCACAATCAAGTTTGTACACTGGTGGTAAGAATGGCCTAACCGTGTTTGGTGGCTTAAAATAAGTTTTTATCGAAGCTCGCTTGAGAATATTGCCAATTTCGTCAGTGACTCCTTCCATGAATATGGTAATATAAAGCATAAGGAAAGCGAAAATTTTTATTTGGCACAACTCGCTTGACAGGTTCGGTATCCAGGTGTTGCTTGTCACATATGCCTCGTGCTCTCTGAAACGAAGATTTACCCACGGTAAAAAGTAAATATGTTTTAATTCATCGCTCATCGTGCCGGGCTTGGCTCTGGATGGTTGTTTTCACATTTTCTCCAGTAGATCATAGTGCTGCGATACGTGAAAGTATGTGTATTTACTATTGAATCCCTTATTTTTTGTAATGGCATCGGACGATGGCACAACTGTCCAAGAAAGCTAATAATTTACAAAACAAGATGAACGTTGCTTATTCATCACAAAAACGAGGATACCGTATTGAATAAGCTACGTTCCTGCGTATTCACTCCAAAGAAACTTCGTAGTAGAAAAAAAAGAGAACCATTAGTAAGCAAACGTTCAGTGGTCCAATTAGACAGAACGATTTTGATCCGTCTAGTAACCAGTTTGTGTTGCTTACGAAAAAAGGGAGGGGGGGGACAGCCACGCGGTCATGATCCTCTCCATGAGCTAAAACTTGTGAGGTGAAGTTAGAAAAGGCCATTTTAGAAACAACACGCGAACTACGTCAGAGTCGGGAGAGGAACGATAAGTATCATCTATCTGGTCATGATAATAATATGTAGTTAAATTTGCTGTTACAAACCCACATGAGAGCATATCGGGATGCATCTCTACCATCTGCGGGAGAAATGGGTGTCGGTCCCTCTTTCGAACCCAAACCTAGTCTCGTCGCCCGACGAGCACTCATGGCTACCCGACTAAGCTGTGTTGGGCTTGTCTTCGCTTCCACAGCAAAAGTTTAGGTCCAAAGAAAGAGCATACGTGTATTGGGTAGGTCCCGTTATGCCGCAAGACCGATATAGTAGCAGGAAGGGCTAGTGCCATGCTGCACAGGAGGAGGTAGTGCCATGCATAATGCATGACACTACATCCTCCCATGCAACGGTATTCGGCCGGCACGACCGGGGAGGTACCTCTCGCTCAGACAATACCGCCGTAAAGTGACTAACACAGTAATACACATAATAACTATGTGGATGTTCATGGGCATCGGTAGTCGTAAAAAAGCCGATAGCTCGTTTGTATCCCTCTTCTATAAAAAGAAAAAAAATTGGTGCCATGTAGAATATAGTAAAGGGAGCATATGTATTCACGTATCTGCATGACAGTATAGCAAACTCTTCAATATATACGTTACGACTTAAAATTAGGTTTCGTAGCACGCTACGTACCTACGTACGTACTTCTGCGCTTTATTTTTTGTGAACCCCCATATTATATATTTTTGTGAACCCCCATATTATATATTTTTGTGAACCCCCATATTATATATTTTTTATTTATTATATCATTACACAATTTATTAGACTAGTCTCACACATTTCACCGGCGATACTCCGGTCCTATTAGTCGCAGCGTTAATATATAGAGCCTTCCTCAACAAATGCACTATTCACCAAGAACGAGCTTGTCAATTCGGACCAGTAGTTCCTCAGATTAGCGCGTTCGAATCAACAAACTCTTTAGCCTTTATATATTTAGTATAACACGTAAACATTTGACTTGCCGAGTGAAGGCGAGTTACTAATGACACCTATAAACAGACGCACTAAGCGAGCATACGTTAGTGCTAAATTAGTCTTATCCTTACACGAACCGCCGAAAAGGACTAAAAACTCGCCCATTGCACTATCACTAAGTTGTTGAGGTTGTACTTTAGAATGGGACAATACCTCTGAGAAGGACTGACCAGGTGCCCTTGTCAGTTCCTGGCACCTTACCAAAGGCGGCACTGATGGTAATCGCGATGTTTCCACTGCCTTGTGGCACGATGGCCTCGAACCCCACACACCGCTGGACCCAGCCCGACTACTAGCGGCGTGTAGATACGCTTCGCCGCGTCAACAATAAAGATCCTGTCATTTAATTCCTCCCCACCCCCATCACCTTAAGTTAAAAAACGCCATCTCTGTTTCTTTATATTCCCCTTTTGGAAAAATAAAAAATAAAATTAATGTGCTAAGTCACAGCAATAGAAAGACACGGCTCGTTGTTTGGCAAAAACGCTCACATTCTTACACATTAAAACCTATAGGGCACTTTCTGCTGACCCACTTTATATTGTTTGGCAAGAGGCTAAGTTTGACACCATAAACAAGACAGTTATATCGCATGAAAAATAATAAAGTGACATTTATAGCACCTTTAAGCATTAAGGAAGGGAAACCTTGTTTCGCGCAAAGACTACTGAACGAATTCTAATAAAATTTAGCAAATATACCAAATACACATTGGAATAACATTAAATTTATTTTTATACCTAAAAAATATATTTTTTAGAACATACGAAGGGAGGCGTGTTGCCCACCTTCACCCCCTACACCCAATAGACCACCGAAACAAACCGAACAAAATACGATGACATAGCTATCGTTTTTAAGACGATATATATATATCAGCGAGAGGTACCTAGTCGGCCAAGGCGTGGGCAGGCTACAATGCGGTATGGCTATACCTCTTACTAAAAATGAATGTGTTTAACCCCTTGTGATACATTTTACTTGGGTCAAACCACGGGGCGCACCTAGTATGCTCAAAACAGTGGTGTGCTTGATGATTATTTATCACTTTCAACAATATAATATAATCATAGAAACATTTTCAATTATTTCATAAATTAATTTTTGTTGTTCATAAATTAATTTAATACGTGAAACCGATTAATAAAAAAATAATTAAAATGAGTGATTGGTACTTATAGTGTTATATTATTTATGGCGTCGATTAAAGTGAAATAAGTTGATGTCACATAATTAATTTAATTAAGAAAACTTACAAATTGTTGCAGGTTATTTAATTACAATAATTATAAGAACTACAAACATGTGTATACTGATTATTTTCAGTGAACCACGTTTCGCTAATTGTTTTATATCACAAATGTGCCATGCATCTGGAATTTTTTTTATGTGCTTATTACAATATAAAATCCGTCCGTCGGTATGTGATCGATTTTCTTAAAATTTACTGAACGGATTTTCATGCGAATTTCACCAATGTTGAATGAAAATCTGTTTTGGGTGATGGAAGGTTTTAGGTGTACAATTTATGTATCAATACGACCTATTGTTAATGGAAGAAGCCGGGGCGGATCGCTAGTAATATTTTATTAATTTCTAACTTTTACCGCTCTAATTTTTTTTTTGAATGGCAAATAATACTTTCGTGACCCCTTCCAAAAAGAATTGGATTAATACTTTATGTTTGAACATAGAAGCAGACCATCATGAACGATTGAGGAGATGATGGTGTTATTCGTTTTGTCAGCACAATTATTCCCCTCGATAAATCAAGTTAAGTTTATTCGCCATCCCCTATCTACAATAGACATCTATTGTGGTTAATATATAGACCTATTTTTTGTTACATTTGTTTCATTCAGTATATGAGTACGTTTGGCGGATTTCCAAAAAAGTTTTCATCCAAATAATTTGGACGTTAGCTTCGCTGTATATTCCGAATGTAGAATTCAAGACTAAGATTTAGCAAACGAAACTACAATTGACTAGATAGAATAGAATATAAATGTATAAATATACACAATATTATAATTTATGGTTGTATGTATTTGTATCTATATGTATAACAATAAATGTATATTCCTCATAGCATCAGCTAATTCGCGTATCTTGACTCGACGGTCAGCCAAAACATCATCATGAACTTTGTTAACAATATCATCAGCGGTGTTTAGTAAGAGGTAGTGCTATGCCTAGGGGGCAACTCCACTTGGCATGATCCTGTCACAAAATGACGGCTATGCTGTAGCGTTTCTTGCGGTTGGTGAGAGCCGATGGCGAGCCGGGAGTTGGTGAGAGCAGATGGCGATTGGGGGAAATTGGATAAATGCATCGAAAGGTAAAGGAAAATAACGATATGCTGGCCCTAAGGGACGTCAGAAATCGTCAGTCAGAACTGGCGCTTCGCCAAATGCCCTGAATTTGACGGTCGATATCACCTGACATAAAAACGAGATAAAGCTTAAGACGAATAAAAAGGAGAGAATCTAAGCTCAGACGTATAACGACACAGATAACATTGAACAGCTGCCCCATTCAGCATCCGCTTTTCCTGACCAAATAAAAGGTCAGACGCAGCGCCGACCCCCAAAGTATTCATCCAATTTATCCGTCTAGACGGACATCGTTCTGGCCACTTTATTTATGTATAATATACAATAACAACAATAATTATACCTGCATATAATAAATATAGAACAAAGGCTGCGGTCGAGTGATCACGGGCACATCGTATGACACGAACTATCTGACTTTATACATCGGATTGATTTACTGTACAAAAGTGGTAATGACACAATAATGAATGGCATGCCACGGTGCCACATATAAACGTGGACTCACTAATAAACTGGTGTTACACCATTGCAACCCATTGTCAGTTAGAGTCCATAAATAAACGAGTTTAATCCATATTTAAATGTTTGGACGTGTTTGCACGTTGACAAAATTTGAGAAATATGTGAACTTTTATTTGTTAATCTATACAGAGTAATGACAATAACTTGGTGTACGTTTCGACTTGTTTGGGCCCTATATATAGGCAGCGCTTTGCCTGCGCTTCGCCGTGGTAACTGATGGCAGAACGGCTTGCTAAAATTTATCTCTTCATTAAATAAGACGAGGGTACAGAGCGAGCGCTGGTGCACGTACTGCAAGAGGGGCTGCGGTGGATACGGAAAATAATCGGCAGTGGATGCGGAGATGCTGCAGCCGGTAGTACGGCGGAGACACGACGGTCATTCTGCACCATGTCCGAGAGCAGTAAATGCGTCCTTGAAAATGCAAGCCTACGGCATTACGCAGATGCTCGCCGTGCATGGATGCAAAAAAACTGTTATAGCCGAGGCCGCGTATAAAGAGACGGATTGTTCATCGACCGCCGTCTAGCTGAGAGACAACCATAGATTGACTGTTTTGAACCAATAAGATCTCTCCTTGCGCTAACATAAGCGCTGATCTTCATCGGTCCTTTGCTGGACGTAGTACTCATCAACACACAGCCAGTAACACTAAGAAAAGGTCAATCTACAAATTTACATTTCACAAGGCATCTTTTGAAGATAAAAATTGAGAGGTACCAAGGGACACCCGAAGAGAACGAAGTTGACGGAGTTAGACAAGTAGAGATTTTAAACAGACAATAAAATCTCACCATCAGTAATATCTGGAACTTGTGCAGAAACACTGTCAGGATTCAATATTGTTACGAGTATTATTTTCTATTATTGCACCCTTTATCATGTACAACAAAACTGTATAAATTCAACATGACAAAAATAATCGTCGCGACACTACGCCGTTCATAGCAAAATAGAGAGACGAAACGAAAATAATTGGCTTGTTTTCTAAAAGATAGAAAGAGAGATACTTGGGCGCAAAAGTATCGTGACAATATTTCGTCTGATTTTTTCCGTCTTTTCTCCTTAGTTTATTACAACAAGCAAAAGAGCTAAATCACATTAAATTGACCCATGAATGTGAAACCGCTAAAAATAAAATGAATCAATTGATGAGACCATTGTGCATAATATTTTAGCTGCGTCAATCTTGATATCTCCAGTTGTCCATGCAGTCTGTATCTGTCCACTTTCCATTAAAACAGTCAGAACAATTCTAAGAATCATAAACACCCACTGACAGGGGCGATGCACGACCACTTCACGGCCGATCGCATTCGCAAACTCTACCCAGAACTCTTCTGGACGACGGAAATTGAAAATACCACTCCTCGGGCTGGGTTTTCCAATTATGCCCAAAAAGAAATGTTTGTATTATTCAATGTAAGCAAGTGTATAGCTACTTGGTTCTAATAGTCTTAATGCAATGTCCCCGTTTGTCGTAGCGTCATGGTATATAGGTTATAGCCTTCTATATATATATCTTCATTTCTGTCACTTTTGGCAGAAATCAACATTTTATCGAGCTATTATTTATGCATGTTACCTACCGTTAATTCTTCAGCAATATTATTCATCTGTATTTATCTACTTTAATAATCGCACTACGCTTATCCGCATTAGTTAGCGTAATCGATCGTTAAATAAATTAATAGATATCACTATCAATGTATGACGCAAACGATACTCAATAATTAAGAAAATGTCTATTGTTCATGACGCTAATAGAATGTGATGTAAACAAATTAACCGCCATACACGTAACGTGTGCACGCATAGCGTGATCCTCAAACGGATCGACCGCTCTGGATGCAATTTCTTTTCAAAATAAAGTACTTGTTCAAGGTGAAGAATGGCACTATGGCTACATTTGGTGAGAATTCGTTCAAATGTTCTGTCATTGTCGTTGTTTTACCATTGGCTCCGCTTTGTGAAATGAGTATAATCCAGGTAAACGTGGTAGTATCTTAAGACCAGAGTACCCGAAACCTCCAAATTTAATAAAGATTCACCACACTGTGCTGGCAATTGCAAATACTGTTCAAGTCTACTTCAGCTTTTGAGAGTAACAATCGCAACAGGTTTGTTTATTCTAGAAAATTCTATGATATAATTGTACTGTACACTTGGTAAATAATTATTTATCTGCAAGTATCAGTGAGGTATGTAATTTCCCGTGTCCGCTCTAATGTGATCGGCGCGACTAGGCGCCAGCCTCCGTAAGGACATTTATGATAATACATCACCACGTAACTGCCGTGCATGTCTCAACTAAACAGTTTATACATTATAGAATTGATCTAATTACATTTGAATTTTCAATAAATCATATCCGCTTGATTAATTGGTACACGCTAATAATCATTGGCAGACGCTAATAATCATTGGTACACGCTAATAATCGTACCAGGGGATCATAGGCAGTGGTCTTATTGGATGTTTACTTAATATTTTTATACTGTATATCATTTTGAAGTTAGTAAGCAGTTGCAAGTATGTATAAACTAATACGTGGAGAAAAAAAATCTCATCTCTTTTAATGATTTAAGTGCATGGTGGAATTTCAAAAGTACAGTTGAAGATTATATAATGAAGATGTGCAGAAAGCTAATATATTCATATAATATGCACTAGATGTTATTATTTCAATTATATAAAGCGATTATAACTACACAATGGCACACATGCATTTATATGTATAGGCAAAGAGCATATAACACTACCGGAATGTATAAGACACGAAGTGACATCTGTCAAACACAATCATTTGACGTTTTGTTATTTTTTTACGAAACTATTTTTACTTTTATAAAATTGAAATCGAATTTCGATCTATGAGGTGTCAATTATACAAATGTTATGCGCGACTTTAAAATTAAGCTCTACGCTATGCGTTCTGATGCATAGAAATGTATATCACGTTGTTGTATGTCTGTCAAGAAAACTCACGTTGAATCCTGAAATTTGGAAACAAGCGAATAAATTTGGAGAGAAGCATTTCATCCAAATCTAGCATTATTTTATTTATTATTATCCGTTAGCCGACACCCAAATTAAGTATGCCCAGCAGTAGGACTCTGTTGGCTGTTCATGATGGTAATGACGATGATCCTGCCCAGCTTGGCTAGAGGTAGGTGTGGTATTACGGAGACCTATCGCTTCCAAATCTGTAACGAAACTTAGTTCGAATTGTTTGTGACGTCGTGATAAGACCACGCGGTGTCACTGTCAACTACCGAACACGAGTCTGAAAACCCAGCCCATGGCAGAACATGCCGCAGGCGTGTCAACGTTGACAAGTATTTGAAACTAAGTATGTTTAGTCTCGAGGTGAGTCTCATTAAAGGTAATGTAGGGTGAGGTGCGGCATGCAACTGGCCGTCTCTCGAGGTCCCGGGGTCCCACCTCCTCGTTCCAAGCGCAATTGACATATGAGGACTTCCCTACTTTTATCTGCCTAGCCTTTTGTCGACTGCCGATGCCCGTGCAGTTCCCCCCCCCCACCGAATGAAAATAATACCTAAATGGATTCTCACAAAACAAAACTACAAAACCATTTATAAATATAAGCCGTTGATGTGTAAACTTTCAAATAGAATGCCGCAGGTAAGCAGGCAAATCAGACAGATTGTCTAATAAAGATATACTACAACATCTATATACATTGGCTATACTCTGTGGCAACTCGGCATGTGTTTCACATACGAAATGCCTAATAACAGTGAGTAGGGTTGCCAGCTCGTCAAATCAGGAAGCCGGACAGCCATACCAGCCAGTGTGTCTCGAACGCACAGGTTGTCTGGCAATTGGCTAAATAGCTTGGACACACAAAATTGTTAAGAATTGTGTGTCCTAATATTAATGCGACATGGGAAATAAATTGTTGAAACGCTCGCTCGCCACTCGTGTCTTCAAGTAGCGAGACAAAAAGCCATACAAGCAGGACACCGTTTAATTTCTCCCGGTACTGCAGCTGTCCGGACTAAATATGTAGGAAATGATTGTTATGTCCGGCGTTATCCCTACGGCTGGTAACTCTAACAGTTATTAAGCACCAAGCACGCCCACGACATTATATTAACCAGAGCCTCACAGACGCGATGACGGCACTTCACATTAGGACCAACACTGACTGAATATAAAAGCCGTTTAATACACATTTGTGCATAATGTTGTCATATACATACAATCGTTTAGTGAATGCGTTTATGCACTAGAATCACAATGAGGTGTTCATGTCTTACTCACTAGATATAGACCTAGGAATTAGTGATGGTGAAATTTTTGATGTCCCACAGTTACTTACTAGGAACATGGAATCATTTGTAGGTTTCTAGAGGTGATAAAATATGTTATAACATCGCTTTAAAGTGGAACATCAATTTGTATTGCAGAGTACGTGGATAATATTATTTAAATACAAAATCATCTACAAAGGCTGGTTAACCTACAGCAAATAGACACCTGAATGTGGATTTATTTACGACACATTTTGACATTACTCCAATAAAGAAGAATGCTTACTTACTTAAGGCGTACTTATTATACGTCATAATTAAAAAAAAACTGGTGAGCATTCTTTTTTGAAATGACAATACTGATGATGAAACTTTATCGGGCTGTCTTTCTTCTTTGGCTCTTCGCTTCCATAGATATGTACCAGAAAAAAGTCTATCCATCAGTCGTCGTGTTTTCTACCATAATAATTTCTATTAACGAAGTATTTTTTTTAATATCCCCATAGATTGACATTCAATAAACTGATCGCAATGTACATTAGTTCACATGTGATATTACAAATGTACATTAGGTCCCCACCATGGTTCAAGGCTTGTCTTGGCGGTGGGGCTTAGTAGCCTGGGGCATATCCAGACGAAACCAATCGAACCGAGGGGGATCTTTGCACCCCTCTTATAAGAAGAGGGGGCTTAAAGATCAGGAGGAATCGCTCTCGTTACCCCTCTTATAAGAAAAGGGGACCTAAGAGCGTGGACAGGAGGTGGCGTTTTTGCGCACGGGTCAAGGGGCGAGGGTGGGAACCTCAACTCATTGCACTGTCCCAAAATCGGTGGGGTTGCCCCGTACTGCGGGACATTAGGCATATCTTACAATAGGTTTACCGTCGAAGTTATACAATTTGAGTACTGAATTATCATTAACAATAATTAATAATAATAGTGACGTTAAGCTTTTGGCGTGTTGAGCACATTTTAAGTGAATAAAAATGTTAGAACTCTCGTCATTGTCACAGATCGTCACGCAAAGTCTCGCATCACCGAGCGCTACTACGCGGCGCGTAGCACCATTACTATGTCAGAACAAAAATTATGGAAGTCGCATCATCACATCACTTTTCCCCACATCACGTTTTTCGTCCATGAACGCTTTCCGTGAGCCATATTATATATACCGTGAGTCCATGTATACTTTCTGGTGAACAAAATTAGTAAAATTTCCGTCATCTTCGCCGAACGATTTCCATGAGATATGGCGCAACGAAGTGAAGACTTTTTATGTTCTTTGAGCACTTTTTTGGTAAACAACAACAAGCGACGCGTTAGCTTTGAACGATCCAAAAACGTTTGTAGATGGTTTTAAACCATATTTTCAAGCCTATTGAGTCCTTGTTAATGTATATTTAATTTACACAAAACGCTGTGAAGTTATAATTCACGGACCTTCCATCACATGCCGTGGTATATTTAGGGTTACACAGATATTTTTTTATTGTATAGAAGGGCAAACGAGCAATCGGATCTTCTTATTACTACCGAATAGACATCCGCATTATTGTTATCATGCAGATGCATTTCTTACTTTCCACGTCCCCTCTAATGGGCCACCGGCTACTAAAAAACAGCATGAAATACGTCACCAGACCTGTCACATTACGGCAGTGTCCCGTCGTGGTCAAGTCATAAAGTATGGAAATTTAGCCTAAATTACCATACTTTATTTTTCATTTTCAAATTAAAATTTTACCGTTTGCACAAGGGATACGTGTAGGATATGGTTGGTAACGTTAAAGATAAAAGCAACAAATAAATTTCAGTTCCAAATTAAATGTCTTTTGTTTCTGAATCTTTCGAGATAAATAAAAAGATAAAAGAACATAAATCGCATTCATCATTCATTCATCGTGTTCTTGTTTTGTAAAATAAACTCGATAGGTACACATTATATGAGCAGAACGTTTTACGAATTTATAATTAGTGTCCCAGCCCTGTTCGTTTTTAGGATTACATCCGGTAAAAACGGGACCCTATTACTATGACTCTGATATTCGTCTGTTCGTCTGTTTGTCAACAGGCATCACATGAACCGTGATAGCTAGGAAGTTGAAATCTTCACAGGTGATTTATTACTCAACACACACAAAAAATACAAACAATTTGAATAAATTAAATATCATATTTTTATAGATAATTGTACGGAACCCTCCCGAATCGCATATCCCACTCGCTTCTTCAAAGTTTCGTACTTTACATTTTATACTCGTTTTTGTGGACCTATCTAAAAGTATATTTTATTTTATGCACCATGCAGATACACGGTATCAGTTTCGTCTTACTTCATATTAAATATAATATATTTATTTTCGATAGAGATACACTGCACTGCCCTGGACCGTAAAGATAAAGGCTGTCAATCATTAATGTGATGGATCTGTGGAAATTACCATCAGCGTCCAACACCAGGTTAAGTAGCAAAATGCTAAGGTTATCGCACGGCTGTATCGAAACTGGGGTTGTTTGTGTACCTGACCTTAATATTGGTTAAACGTTTTCACACATGCATAGCGTCTATATTCATATTATAAAGAGGTAACATTTGATTGTTTGTCGGTTTATTTGAATAGGCTATGAAGTAATTAGCATTGCTTTACTTTAAATAAAGGTAGCTTTACAACTCCTCAACATGGTTCAAACTTTGTTGTGGCAGTGGAGCTCAGTAGCCCGGGGTGGAGCATACCTTAGGCGAGGCTAATTGAACCGAGGGGGCTGCTCGTCGTACCCTCTTAAATAAAGAGTGGACGAATAATATATATATATATATATATATATTCATTGGTCTTCATATGTTTATTTAGATAATATTTTTTATTGGCAATATGATATATGATTGCAGTAACGGGTTGTCAAAGAAAAAATTATGTGATGATGTTATCCTAGCCGAATTTCGGCCACGGCGGTCATTTCTATAGACCAACTGCTTGTGTGTTGTTGTGCACAAATGTGTGCGCAGGCACAAGTGCAATCTCTGTTCCCTCATTCTATTTCGATGGGATGGCAATCCGACACGACGGAAAGTAAACCAGGTGCAGGACTGACGGCTTAACGTACACTCCGAGATACGGGATGTAACACCACCAAATTCCAGGCTTCGGGCTGTTATTAGAAATTGAAAAATCCCAGTAACAGTTAGGCCCGAACGGGACTCGAACATAGGACATCACGTCTGTAGTTGAACATGCTTACCATAGGTTACTTTCTTTTTCAAATAATGGAACAATAATCCATTCACATAATTCATAACGAATGTTTTTTTAAAATATAATTTATCTAAAACCGCATACCAT
Source organism: Eumaeus atala (assembly GCA_017140195.1). NCBI lineage: Eukaryota > Metazoa > Arthropoda > Insecta > Lepidoptera > Lycaenidae > Eumaeus > Eumaeus atala. Next base: position 261,686 of record JAFELO010010685.1, on the reverse strand, counting down.
ATTTCTTTGCTAGGTTAGTTAGTTTTTTAATCTGTTCTACAGTCATTTGTCAACATTGGCGCCAATATTCTGCAGTCCGACGAGCAATAATTAGTCACAACTGGCCGTTATTATGATATCCATCATCAATTAAACTTGAAGCCTTGGTGTATCAACATAACATTTCAACTTGATCAATTTTGTGAGCGGAGTACCTCTTACAAAATGCCAATCCATGCTATGCTACATTGCAGCCGAAATGAGCTGACGCATACGAGGTGGTACATCTCGCTCACATAATACCAGGCCAGGGCAGCCAGGCCAATAGCAGTGTTCGCGTGCCCGTGTCTGGGCTGAGTTTCGTACCCGGTCCGTTGAGACACGGCGTCCATGGGACTGGTTCAGAGGCAGCCGAATAATTAAGGAGGAGAAGCCTGGCCCTTTCGCCGGGGCCAGACTGTCGCTGTAGGAGTCCTGTCGCCTGCCGATCCGGGACCTTACTATTATAGCGGCTGAAGGCTACCCTTAGGGTTTTAGTCGGTAGGGAAATTCGAGCCCGACATACGGCCTAAGTTTGCCACCCAGTCCCCTAGATATCTTGCGTCACTTCATTCTCCTGCGTTGACAAAAAAGGGCATCCAGGCTGTTACGTTTCTTGCGATTTATGCGTAGCCGGTGGCCTATTTGGAGATGGGGTGAAGGTGGATAACGCAGCAACAAATTTGGATGCAAAAACTCTCCCCGTGACATTATTTCTGCTCATTAATATTTCCTATGCTCTAGCCAGCTTCTTCACAGAAATCCTGCTCATGTCTTATTGAAAGTATTACATCTTTTTTTATATGTTTATTCCGTGTCTACTTCATCATCAGAATCATGATATGTATTGTGATGAGTCCACGTAACATATCTAATACTTACATATGTGTAGCAGAACTTATCTTAAATGTATGCTCAGACGGCTGAACCCATGCTTAATCAACTTGTGCCGACCACACATGCTTCACTCAAGAACATCACGCTATTTTTCCACACGCCGCAGTCGCTAGAACATATAGCCACATTACAAAGAGGAAAGACTTGATTATTTTTGTTGGCATTGAATAGGTTCCGAAAACACTGGACTGATTAAAAGCATTCTTTCACAATGACAATCCCACATTATCTCTGATGACCGTCGACGATCGAATATTTACAAAAACTTTAGGCACCCGTATAACAACTTAATGTGACCCAACGTGTGAAAGAAATACCAAAAAAAAAAGATCTTTATATCGCGTGCTGCCGAAATTATTGGCACGGGTATTAATGAATCATGAAGTTACGAGTGCGAAGTCGTGTTGGGCTGCAAGTACTTCCTTTTGTTGAAACATAAGTTTAGTTTAGTTTCCTCATATGCAACGGAATTGGGCCGGCACGACCGGGGAGGTACCTCATGCTCACATAATACCGCCGTAAAGTGACATCGTCAGTGTCGCGTTTCGTCCTATTTGTGAGTCGCCGGTGGCCCATTTGGGGGCAGGGAGGGCAACTCATCGGCATACTAATTATGTGGATGATCATGGGCGTCGGTAGTCGTAAAAAGCCTTCGATTTCTCGTTTGCCCCTATTCTTAAAAAAAAAAAAAGAAAAGCGAAAGTCCAATAAAGATTCAACGGATCGCTATGACTGCTCGTCTGGCGACAAGAATAGCATTAGGGGCTATAAGAGGGACCGACCCCACTCTCTCCCGAAGATGGGAAAGGTGCATCCTGAAGTGGAAGTGTTTGTTACAACTAATTTAACTATTATTATCATGGCCAAAGGGACCGACAGCGCGCGGCAGCTGAAATGGCCTCGGAGCCGAAGTGAATGTTAGGCTCATGGAGAATATCATGAGCTGCTAGAATGAAATGTTCACATATACCTCAGTGTCATCTGTTCGAACCTCATTGTTCTAAAGAATATTCTCTAAAAAGTCACAATTGACTCTAGACATATACCCGATATATGCGTAGCGTAATAGACAATAAATCCCATCTCCTATAAATCATGTACAATGGAGCGATTTTATTATCTGTACTAATAAACATATACATTTTACTACATGTCGACTCGTTCCCGGAAAAAAGGACGTATATCCTGTACTTCTCGTCTTCATTAGATGTAAATAAATCATTACGTTTATAGTTTAGGGAGAAATACTGTGTTTGCGGTTGTTGAACAGTAAATAATTTGCAAAAGAGCAGTTAGAATACAATCGAAACATCGTACCTATTTTTTATGATTGTTTGTGCAACTCATTGTGTCTGACCGACTGCGTCAGAAGGAAGGTAATGTTTTTCGAGCGTATGCATCTATGCATTTTTCTACGTCCTCTATGCATATAGTATGAAGTTTTAGACCCGCCTTAGCCTACCTAAAGAAAAGACATATCTTAATACGTATCCAAAATATTATATTCCCACTAGCAGCAAGCCGCGGTCCGCATGGTGTAGAGCCCGGCCTTGCTTGATAGATGGACTGTTCAACACAAAAACATTTTTTGATTCGGGCCAGTAGTTCCAGACATTGGCGCGTTCAAAACAACAAACAAACTGTTTACTATTAATATAGATATTATTAATATTAAAATTTTTATTAATAAATTATTACATTAAATATTCATGTGGCAACACTAACTGCTTTTATCGAAGTAGCATTAGTCCAAGGATAACGGAAAATTTATTATCTCCAAACGAGCGATGCAAAAAAATATGTGTGGCAAATTTAATGTTACATTACACGTATTATTGCTTATAGCCATATATTTAGAACACACACATTAAACACAATACGCACACAGATATAATGTTTAACATGACATTAGTATACCTAATAGAAAAAGTACACATAAAATAGACAAACATATGACGCCAGCTCCCTCCTAATGGATAATAATTGAAAAGTGCAAACTGCAAATAAGAAAAAACTGTAGGACACATAGAAATATCAGGAAAACATTAGTTTCATTATTTAGAGGCATTTTATAATGATCTATTTTATATATCAATAATAATTTTTATTACTTAGATAGGCTCAGTCACTCAGCGTGCCATGGAATGAGCAAAATGAAATCCGCAAGTGAACCAGGGTTACCGACATAGCACACGGAGTCAGCAAACTGAAGTGGCAATAGGCAGGCCACATTGCTCGCAGAACCGATAACCGCTAGGGAAGAAAGATTCTCGAGTGGTGGCCCCGCACCAGAAGTCGGAATCTTTGGTCGGCCTCTTACTCGCGGGACTGGCGACTTGGTTAACCGACTTGGTTCGTGACCGTGACATGGCGCTTAATAGGGGAGGCCTATGCCCAGCAGTGGACGTCTTACGCCTGATGATCATGAATATATTTTATATATGCATACATATATATGACTGAATGATAAAATGAAAAAAAAAACATATTTATTAACAAACTAAATTATCATTTTCGTATCATAAAATCCAAATCCAGCAACTAAGGCAATGTGAATCTTCTGCTGACAGTGTGAGGACCGTTAGACAAAATAATGACACCCACCAGACCCCATCCAGGGCCGAAAGCACTGGGTAAGAGCATTTTCCCGACCACAAAAATAAATGGAAATATGGTACCTTTCACTAACTCAAATACTCTAAACAACGTTCATATATTTTTATAATTTCGGAAGTAATGATCCAATAAACACCATGTAGGTACACTAAAAAATATAGATGTACTAGAATAAGCAAATGAATGGAAAAATAAATTGTGGTTTGCCTTTGTTATCGCGAGCGTAGCGTGGGCGTCCCTCAGCCTTATTAATTTATTTTGTCTACATTTTCTTTTACGACGAGCAAGGCTTTCCAAGTTCCGACAAACTGGCGTCGGTGATCCAGCGTCTTATTATCTACTTTGTGCTTTTACTTGTTTTTAATTATCTTAATGTACCGGAAATAACGTCGTTTTTTTTTCTAAAAGGCGCTTAATTGCAACTTGCGCAGATAGTCAATATGAAGTTATAATAAATGAGGTTAAATCCAGAACATTGTTGGAGGCAGATTAGTGTAGGTATTCGTTTTTTTGGATGTTTATAATTTTAACGTTTCGACCTTAAAGACCATGAGGTAGTCTGCGGGTCATTTGAAAGTAGACACAAAATAAAAACTGCAGAAATAAGCCGACTATTTAATATCCAAAAATGCTTTTTTGTGTTAACTATTTATTACTTGTATATCTTCACAGATGAATTGCAAGATTTTCAGCTTAGGAAAACTTATCTTTGGTCCTTCACCAGGTGTGGGTTAGGTACCTACGGCAATCAGGTCTTCGCATTTCGATCCAACCCCAAACTAACAGCGTGGATTGAATTCAAGATATTTAGATACTTTATATGTTGGATTTTTGGTAATAGGTAGCGCAATGTGGCGTACCAGTCAAATTGGGCCGGCACGTCCAGGGAGGTACCTCTTGCTAACGCGACAAAGTCGGCGGCTCATTGCAGGGGATGAGGAAAGGAGGTAAACACATCTGCATGACAATAATACGAATGTGTATGGGCGTCGGTAGCCGTCAAAAGGCCAACTGCTCGTTTGGCCCCTATACTATAAAAAAATTACATCAATTAAAAAAATAAAGCTGGCGTATTTAAGTATTTTACTGTGGAATAATAATGTACGTGATAAATAAGCACCAGTTTCGTAAATAAAGAAAATGTATTCCAAACTATGAGAACCCTAAACATTTTGACTACCTTCCCACTGGAACATCACCAACCGTACGAGACGCGACACTGTAACTTTTCAGCGGTCGACATATGCCTTCTTAGACAGAACCTCTCACAAACCACAACTTACGAAGCTTCGTGCATTAGGACCGATATTTATATCTGCAATCAACACACCGAACTACTGTGAAGGGCTGATTGGTCCTATTAACCTAACGATCCCCGTCAGTCTGCCTATCATTGAGAGGGAGCCTTGATACGATTCAATTGTCCGGGCTCAATTTACGTCGCTTGATTAACCACAAAAAGATGTTACAAATCATTTGGAGGTATGTCAATATGCTCGAACATTTCTGTCATCATTACCAACGTAAACACGGCAAACGAATTCTGTTTCGTTGTTGTTAACGGCCTTGTGGTATAGGGGTAAGCATTTCAGCCACAGACGTGACGTCCCGGGTTCGAATACCGGCTCGGACCATACAAAAAGTGTATTAGGATTTTTAAAATAATAACTGTCCGGAGTTAGGAAGTTGGCGGTGTTGGACCCCCGTGCCTCGGAGAGCACGCTAAGCCTGCCTGTCCTGCGCCTGATTTCTTTCCCGTCGTCCCATCGGAATAGGAAAATGAAGGAATACCGAGTGCACTTGTGTCTGTGCACAAACTTGTGCACTATAATATGTCCCGCTCAGGTGGCTTTTCTCAATAGAGATAGCCGCTGTGGCTGACATTCGGCTAGGACATTACAAAAGAATTCTATAAGCAGTATTGAGTACCTGGTCTCAACGTTACAATTTAGTCCTTCACAAATGGTTAATAATTTTTCAAATCTTTTCATATCAGCAGAAACAAGCGCGGAGCGAGTGAGAGGGGACGAGGTGGATAGCGGCCCTCTCCATAGACCATGGATGGATGGACTGGCGATGGTACTACGCACAACTTTTGCCACCTCACTGGGGCTTAGTGGGTGTTATTATTATTAGAGGATCTTTGGTTCATATGCGAGCCCCATACACCCATCGGACTCTAAGCAGGTTAGATTGTAGTGCGTAAATACATTTGGCCGTGAAATGAGACTCCTGAATGGAGTTGCAAATCGCATCCAACCTGGGCTGTCACTACAAAAATTAGAGAGACTACCTCAAATAAAATAAAAATAGAAAATTTCAAAGTGCTACGTGGTCCCGTATCGTAAAAATGTTGGTTCCAGTTGTTCCAATCTGGGACTGAAGCAATATTGACTGAGTGGCAAATCATTCGCGAATTGTCTGACTATGATGTCGGATTCATGTGTTTTACCTCAATAAAACAGTCAACCACGGAGTCGTCATGTCAGTAATAACTGTGGTTTGATATCAACATATACTAATAATTATGAGTATGCACCGATAAGAAACCGCATTAACATTAAAGGAAGCAAGTACACTCCATTAAAATATCCTCCACCACTTGTGAGTCACGAAACCCTAGTGAATCACATGCGTGGGCGATATTTGCGCTCGTTCGAGTTGTCTCAGCCCGGGCTTATCCTTAAAGTTGTTTCATAAAATATGATACTTATTCTGCGAATTTTTACATCAAGTATTAAGTAAGAATTGTCATTGCTACTGTAATTCAGTGAACGTGGAGGGCGGTTTCAGTGATAAGTAAGATTATTAGTCCGCTGTTTTGTTAGTTATCATAGTTAAGTCTGTTTTTAATAAGGGTTATTTGATATGACTCATAAATGGATTACTTTGCCTCCTTCACCAAAAATGAGCAATGAATTGGGCGTTCATAGCGCCTTCAACCAACACGGAGCGTGATAATATAGCGAGGCGATGTACACGAGAAGATTATAATACCTATCCTTTTTCACATATATAGTTCATAGAGGCTTGGCTCTGGTGTCGTGAACCGATCTGGGGATTGCTGCTGGTCGTTGCAACCCATTCTTGCTACAATGCATTGCGCAACCTCTTAAGTGACATCTACAAGTGGATATAGAAATTGTATTTCACAACACGAACGCGCGAGCCAGTGCTGATGTAACGCGAGTGCAATTATTGCGAACAAGTCAAATATTTGCATGTGATTCTTATTTATCGGGATTTATGGCTATGATGTCATTGGATAATGGCAAGGGTCTGGCTGACGAAGTTCGCTGAGCAAATTGACGTACTGTGCCCACGCACGGCCATTACATGTCGCTTCACTTATCTGAGTCCAAACACTACCATTCTATTGTCAACTGATATAGATTCTATTTATAAGCTTCATAAAAACTCTCTAATCATCATCGTTTAGATTGCCACTGGACAAAATCTAATGGATTATAACATCAGAGATTGCGGCTCCGAATCCCGAGGAAAGTCATGGGAGTCTTTTTTAAATGTAGTATTGTTTTTCCAATAATGAAAACATCAAAATTAATTTGTTTAATTTATGAAAGGATATATACTATCATAGGACACAGATAAGATCTCAAGGTAAAATGAAAAAGGAATTAACCAGTACGTCTATCTTTATTTAGTAACTGAAGATATATTATATGTTATGTTTATCACTGAATCCCTGCCAGAGTGTTGTCCCCGGCCATCTTTTACAATGAAATTTAAATGTCTATAAACTTGAGTAGTCTTATCTACCATCCTTGGTATACTTTGGTTAGAATTTAAGCCTTATCAATTCCAATGACGCGGACCTATTTGGGCGGGGAAATATTTAGTATCCATCGTTCGGCAGGCGAGGTTCAGAATTTGTCTGCGCCTATCTAACATACCCCACTATCTACGTAAATAGATCGAAGAATCCACTTGAAAAGCGGCTGATCGTGCCAGTAATAATTTTGGCTCGTAATTTGCACATATCTTTTATCGTCACATCCCAGAATATGATGTTTTTTCAATAGCCTTTAGGAAGATATGCTGCATAGGGGCCTCTATGCAGCATGGCAGTACCTCTTACCCATACTTGGTGCATGACCCTACGTCCTCCTATGCAACGGAATTAGGTCAGCACGACCGGGGAAGTACCTCTCGCTCACTTGATACCGGCGTGAAGTGATAGTGTCTCTGTGCGTTCCGTAAGGTTTGTGAGGAACCGGTGGCCCATCTGCGTAAGAATCATGCGAATTTCCATGGGCGTCGGTAGTCATCAAAAGGTTCCTATTGCTCTGTTGCCCCTATTTGCTATAAATAAAAGCCTTGGGTTATTTCGAAGCTGAAACAACCGTTGTAGTAATTAACTAGTGAATTGTAATTTAACAGTAGTACAAAAATATATAATCTATTACAGTGAGTTTATCAGTCCGTGGTTTTCCCCGCCTCTAAATATTTCAACAATTTGTTTATTTAGCACAAAAGACGCCATACATCATACCGAAGCACGCCTTTCTGTTTCAATTAACTCTATCATGAACGATAAATCATTAATAACATAATTGTTTAGAATTAAATCACAATTCTAATTTTGAATTTCAATTCGAAGCTGTTAAAATTGATCTTAGTTATATTTTTTGTTATGATTAGGCTTTCTTGGGTGGACTATAATATGAGCAATCAGTTCCAATCATGTAACAACAGGCATAAGTTTTGCTCTAGTCAAAAACAAGGCAAACGGAGCTAAAAGAAGAAGAAGGAAGAGCCCAAGAAAATGAGAATTCATGCTTCTAGTTTCATTCACGACAAAATTATAGAGTCAAAAGTGGCCTGAAAGGCTTCGGGGAAAGGATCGCACTGCCGCGCCGCTTTTATCCTCGACTTGGCGCAGGCACTGCCGCGCTCTCAGATGTTATCAGAGATATTACGCGCATAGCTTCGTGTATCGTTATTATTTTATGTAGTTTGTTAAAAGTTAATGCCATGCTGCATTGCAGCCAAATTATGCCGTGAATGTTCGGCGAGGTACTTCTCTTCCGCGTGATACTCTCTGTACCAAATTTCAGCTGTTCCTGGACAGTGAGTTAGTGAATCAGTGAGAGTTGAATTAGCACAACTTTGTCTTAACATAACTTGTGAAAAATATAACCTACAAATATGATGAGCGAGTGCTTCTGTTATATTTTAGCGTTCAAAATCCAGTGGTCTTCAAACAGGGGCATGAAAATACCCCGAAATAGTTCCAGAAAAAAGAAAGGCACGGCAGTGTTCGCTACGCGCTCGACTTGGCAAAGACGTTGCCATGCACTGTCTATGCAACAATTATACATCTAGGAATCGGTGTCTCGGTGTGATTTTGTGCAAACTAAGGAAAACCGCTAAACTAGAATCTAATAGTGGCAGCAGTTACCTACACTCTACACAATAAAACCATCTTAGTAAATTATTTAGCCCGTTCTCATATATTCGTCCCGGCTATTTAAGATAGTAACAGCAAGTAACAGATCAGTAACAGTTTAACGGTAAACTGCGAGATACGAGTCTACACCACACCGACGGAGCCTGCATAAAGGTATCTGATGGTACGGCTCGCAGATCCTATCGGGCCAGCACTCGCCAACCCACTGACATAAACTAAACACCTTACACACATTACAGGACTCATGGTATAAGTAGGAGATAGTGCCATGGTGCATTGCAGCCGAGTCGGCTCGCCAGGACCGGGGAGGAATCTCTGGCTCACATGATGTGACTGAAGAGGATTATATAGATAAATAATGAAATAAACCGCGATAAAATCCGTAAAAGTAGTTTTATTGTAGTGACTAACATTCGCGTAAACTTAAGACATCAATATGGAGAGTATTTTTATGAGATAGGGAGCAAAGGAGCAAGTGGTTAGTGACTACCACTCATGGACATTCGCAAAACTATGCGCCTTGCAGACGCGATGTAGATCCTTTTTCTGTGGATTTGTCACACCACATTAGCCTAGTCATGTACCATGTCATCACCATGATTCCTTGCCGTGGAGTCTTGTCGTGGCGGTGGGGCTCAGTCGCCAGGGGTGAACCTAGGGGAAGCCTCTTATAAGAAGAAGGTACAAAAGAGCAGCACTAGTAGGCACTTCTGCGCACGGGGCAAGGGGCAAGTATGGGAACCACGCAACATTGCACTGTCTATAAGTTGATTGTGTTGTCCTGTGGCGGCGGGGCGAACCAGCTGCGGACGAGGCGCTCAAGCCTATGGTCACTTCGGGCACATTCCAATCCCGGACAATGTAATGCGTGCTCATTTTTTGAATCTATACTATACTATAATTATATATTTAAAGAAATTTAATAGAAATACATCCCTGATCTAGGCGGGATTTGAAGCCCGCGACCACGGGCGTAACACGCGGCTTAACCGCCACGTTACGGACTGAAAGCCGGTCGACAAACGTAAGCTGGCCTCGGCCTATACGGAATAGGTATGCCCTGGCTGTACCAAACGTGCATTTGGCTTTATTTCGTACGATATATGACTGGTGGCTGGTGGTATGAACGATAACACATCTGCATAAGTAACATAGCATAGAAAGTCCAAAAAATGGCCCATTGGGGGGAGGTGACAAGGAGGGCAACGCATTGGCATAATTATTATAATGTTCATGGGCTTCGGTGCTCGTTGCAGGGTTCCGACAGCTCGTTTGTCCCCCTATACTATAAAAAAGCATGCTAGAAGAAACAATAAAACAAAGCATAGAGCAACTCGGATAAGAATCATAAGCACTGTAAAACGTTACGCTGAGCTTGAAATGTTTCACGCATCTCTCCCATCAGCGGGCGAATGAGGGTTGGTCTCCCTTTCGACTCCAAATCTAATCTTAACGCTAGACGAGCGCTCACAGCATCGGTGTACCTGTATTGAGCTTCTAATTGCTTCTACAGCATGGCCTCAGGTACAAAGAAGTGGAAAAGAATCATCACGATTTAACTTTTCTTCTTGCCATTTCTTATGTATTAAACTCTTCTGCAAACGATTATCTGAAATTAGCCGGTGACGACTGTACCAACAATAGAGAATATGTTAATGAGCGACTGTTCATACGAGCCCCCATTAGGCCATCCAGAAGTCTTACAAGCCTCGTGGGCGTTAGAAATAATAGCCTCTTCACGTTAATGTCATGTGACGGCAGTAAACTGTGCCTGGCTGCAACGCATATGTATACTCCAAGATTACTCGATGACTAACGATCTACTAATTATCATAAAGAGCCGGTCCTGTCTTTCCCTCCTCCCCTCCCATGGATCACCGGAAACATACAAACCGCACGTATGCGACAGAATAGACATTCCTTTACAGGGGTAACATATGAGCAAGAGGTACCTCCTCAAGCGTACTGACACAATCCGATAGCAATGGACACTCTTAAAATATTACCTTATATATAAAACTCTCGTGTCACATTGTTAGTTACCTTACTCCTCCGAAACTTTACTGATTTTCACCAAATTTGATATACATGTTCAGTATTCGGATCTGAGAATCGGCCACTATATATTTTACATACTTAAGTGATCAGGTCAGCTAGGAATATATTTTTTCAAGTGTTACGTTACTCGTGAAGTAGGTAATTATTTTATTACATTTAATACATGGAGGGCAAAGTTTAAGAGAGATAAATTAGGCGACGTTTTGTCACTACACAGAGTCTCGATAAGGAATAATTCATGTACCAATCACTCACTTCCTTTAGATCCGCTTCGTCTTAAGGCCATGTTATTTTAAGGCCACGGAAGTCGATGAACTCCACTTTCTGTACCATTCATAAAAAAAATACCGAAGCGAGCGGTCGATATCACACGAAGGGTTCTGTGCATTAGCAAAATTTACAAAATAGATTTAAATAATGGAACAAAAATGTTTAATGCTTCGTTAGTGTTAAATCGGACTATCAAATGAGATTCTCATTTAGTTTTAGTTAACCTAAAATGTTAGTGACCCTAAAGAGTGGTCACAGAACTTTTATAAAGTCTCAAGTAGACTTGAAAATGTATTTGAAGGTTCAATATGAGTATATGTGTATTGCTGTTCGGCTTAAACGATGTGATGAGGCAGGCAGGCATTAGCGCCAGTGCAAGTGCTCCAAAACACATCAGAAATATACGCCCAAAGATGACACAGAATATTTGTGTTTTTATGTTCGGGACATTGATGTAAAAATCTCAAGTTATACTGAGTGTTATTCCTTTACACTTTCCAGTCAAACTTGCAAAGAAGTAAACTGTGCAAAATGTAGAATTAAATAATCTCAATTAACACATTGATGAACACATTATAAAAGAACAATAACAGCAACACATCTTTACGCCAGTTCCCTGATGGGGCAAGCAGAGGAAACGAATCGTACATACTTTGCCTCCACTATATTATTTTTTTATATAGGATAAGGTGCAAACGAGCAGGTGGTAGGTATCTACCGCCGCCCATAGACATCCGCATGACTCGAGACGCGTTGCCGTCTGTATAAAATACTTACTTACTTCTTACTCCGAGTAAAGTCTATGAAACAAGCTTACGTTTTACAAAGTCTGTATCCGCCCGATCCTGTAATATTCCCGAGCAGTATGCGCTTACGCTAGGCCCTCTCACATGGAGATTTTGCAAAATTTCTTTTCAAGTTTCTGTCCGTGGTACGTACGGAATCCCGACCTACACAAAACTTTGAATTGCCCTCTATCAGAGATCACTTCAAGACATCCCAACTGAGTATTTCGATGGGGTGCCTCGTCACCCCAATCCTCTAGTTACAAAAGCAGTGGACTATAGTCCACTGCTTTTGTATCCAAATCCAAACTGTTTGACTATCATCGGTCGTCATCCCAGACACATTCTGTCAGAAGGATACGAGCATATCACGACTACTATCAAACACTTTCTGCAAACATGCTCTCAGACACGACACCAGGTGCAGGGACACGCAGACGTCCCCGTGGACAGATGCAAAACATATGCTACAACCCAGACACTCGTCAAGTCAGACATCAGCACACACTTTTCACTACGAACAGTCCGAACGACACCTTCAGAGTAGGGACTAATTCTAATACGATTCGCTATTTGCCTAGCTCAAATAATACCACAGTACCGGTTAGGTATTCCGAAACTACCACGCGCGAGTCCTTTCACCTGAAGAGGCTGAAGGGAGGTACGAGCCACCGCGCGCGAGCTGTCCCAGACTTCAGAGTTTGGGGAGGAGGGACACCTCGGTCCCCCTAGCCATGATAATAATAGTTAAATTAGTTGTCTCAAACACCCTCATATCGGGATACATCTGTCCCATCTGCGGGAGAGGGGGTGGGGGTTGATCCCTCTTACAACCCCAGACCTATTCTCGTCGCCAGACGAGGACTCATAGCAATCCGATTAAGCCGTATTGGGCTTCTCTTCGCTTCCACAGCATAAGGTCAAGTCCGGATAAAAAGGAATCCTCTATATTAACTATTGTCCTCATACAAACTCTCTACTCTTGACACCAGCTTCGTACAGAACCCGATCAATTCAATATAGTATTTAATACATTTATTTTAGTTCTATCTACTCTGTCTATTTTTCATTTTAATTACCGAGCAGCGCCTCATGGTTTTTAGGCACTGTTGCATGTCTGTCAAGGTATTTACATGATCTGTATTGTAATGGCAACTATGACAGCTGATGCCTGTGTTAGGCACATACGATATCCAGTACGGTCTCAAAGTCCATGACATAATGACACCTTAGGTGTGTGCCTCAGTGGTGTGTGACAGCTTGCCGTCATACACGTAATACTCACCTAGAGGACATCTCTTAGGCTAGTCACACAGCCTTCCATATGTCATCCTGACGTAACGCATCAACACATATAAGGATAATACGCACGTAACATGTTCAAATTCCATTCCAACTTCCTTCTATTTCACCCCCGTTAAGTGTTGAATATCTTAAATCCCTTTATTAGTGGTAAATTATGTAAGGAACCCGTGTATCAAATTAAAATTATTCGCCTTCGCCAAACACGTCGCCAATGAACAAACACATTTATAAATATACCTGTTCAAAAGCAACGGTCCATTTCAGATGTGATCTTGTACCATTATGCCATGAATTGAGAAAAATACATATAATTCATTAAAAATTAAATAAAGTAGTTAGTTTAATCCTATACTCCTATCTATTTAAATTCTCACTTGTTGACAATTTATTATGAGGATCCCTTGGGCCTGTTATTAAAAATTATTTCTGACAAATGACGTCACTATTATCATTCCTAAAGCGTCAAAGTTTATGAGTAGGCAACAATTTATTGCTGGATAACGTGGAAATATTGAATAATTTGAATTCGCCGAAACTAATATTCACTGGATCTGTAGGTAAATTAATTTCGGCTGTGTGGTCTTGCAGTCAGCCGATCAGTAAAGCAAAATAATTTGGAAGCTATTTTGAATCTACTAAAGTACGGTGTTGCTTTGGTTATATATTGATATTCTCGGTGTTATGTACGAATGACCTTTGTCACTGAATAAATACTATAGTATAGTCTATTCTGAATAAGTAATCTAATGAACAGACAACATAGAATATTGTTGTCATTTATATGTCGTTTAGGAAGTAAGAGGGTTTGTTGGTTTGGCTACGGAACCCTAAGGTGTTAATATACTTTGGAATGAGTGATACTTGCAAGTACTTTATGTTAAACAGTTTACAGTCCTTCGCGGTAAATGGTTTATATTAAAATGTTATTATGTATTGTTGTGTTTGTTTAGAATTGAGAAAACAGTTTCATATTACAGATTATATATAAACATATTATATATAAACATATATATATATATATATATATATATATATAGATTATGTATAAACATTGTACATATAATAAGAGAGTGGAAAATGTGTCTGTACATTAAATATATCTCTAGAATAATATTAATAGTGCGATAAAGAAACAGCGGTAGAGAAATTTTTTTAGGAAAAAATAATTTCCCAAAGTAATCAACGAATTTGAATGAGACTCCTTTTGTTTTATAGCTAGTAATCCTGAGCAAGAAATAAGGTGTAATTTGTTTTGCAAACTGGATCATCTGAAGTACACGAGCCCGCGGTTAGCGGGCACCAACTAGTTGTAAATAAAGGGGGAGAATTATTAGAGGCTGCGGTACTTACTTACTTGGTTGCTAACATTTTATTTACAGTTGAGGGGTGTAAACGAGCCATCGACGCCTTTGGACAACTACCGACGCCCTTAGACATCCTCATTATTATTGTCTTACAGATAGATGCGTTGGTCTCCTTTCCTCAAACGGAACACAGGCTACTCAAGAACCGCATGAGAAGCGACCAGTTGGCGTGACACTCGAGACGGCCAGTCTTTGTATAAGTTTGCAGCCGATATTCAAAGTTAGGATTTGTGCATTGTATGCCAAACCGGAATTTGTATGGTTATAAGAATCTATATATCTATACATCTATACAACCATACATCTATACATATTCGTGAACGAAGTTGTCGTTTACCAGGTGGGAAGACGATCTGCGTGCAGTAGACTTTCCGGGATGGAAGCGAGTAGCAGGAGATCGGTTGACTTGACGTTCATTGAGAGAGGCCTTTGTCCAGCGCTGGAGGGACATGGGCTGACAATGATGATACATATTATGAAATAAATTCACCAAAAGCTGTCTGTCTGTACGTAATCGATTCTCTTAAAGTCAGCTGTAACGGATTTTCATATGGTTTTCACAAATGCATAGAGCGACACGCGAACGTTTGCGAGTATACTTCGCTAAGGTAGCATTCCGGCGACTATTATTCACAGTCAAAGCCGGGGCGGACTACCACTTCGTAACACATGTATTATGAAGTAATACATACAAAGTTTATGTTTGAGCGCCTATTTACTGAATGAGAACAAAATATTCTCACTGGATCATATGTTAACTACTCACATGTGTGGCAGAGGTTACTGAGCTCTAGTAATTTGCCGCATGTTTTAAATGTGTGCGTTACCATTCAAGAGTCCACATACACTACTAGCGACCCGCCCGGCTTCTTTTTATCGTGTAGAGGGACAAACGAGCAATCGGAGTCTTTCAACGACTACCGACGCCCATGAACATCAGCATAGCGTTGTGTTGCCCTACCTTTCAACCCCCCCCCC
>JAFELO010010685.1:233538-245946 GCA_017140195.1 Eumaeus atala | reverse complement strand
CCCCCCCAATGGGCAACCGGGTATCTACTTATACAAAATCGGTTATGGTTCTCATTTCAACGAAAAGATGCAGCCATAAATGCGCACAAAAATATAAAAAACCCACTAGTTAATTGACAAACAATGTCCACTAATTAGTTAATTTTTAATGTAACCTTAATTTTGAATGGTGAAAAATATTAGCTAAAATAAAATTATAAGTGTAATGTAATAAAATTATAATCTGTCTTTCTTACGGAACATTTAATCCGTACCCTAAAACAACTAATGCAAATGTTAATCAGATCGATTACTTAAACAAAGTTTCATCAAAATCGCTCCAGCTCGCGCTTTTATACAAACATACACACATTTTTATGTATGTGCGCAATGGAATAGTTTAGTATATTTTTTTATATGCTTGCTTAAGACGCCATTTGGGTTATCGAGCTACAATTAGTTAAAATGTTTCATTCAAGATGATAAGGGCAACTGATAACACTCATACACTTACATACACACATGTTATACATACATACTTTGTTACAGGGAATATGACGAGTAATGAACTCAGGAACTCATTTCTCATTATATTCCTACTGAAATTAGTACTTAACTCCTTTCATTATGTTGATTAATGGAACTTCCAGTGTCATTGTTGAGAATAAAACTATTTTGACGGATTTTATCGCGTTATATTTAAATACTATTTATTCCGACGTTTCAGATGCTTTACAGCAAGATAAGACATTTTTTTTACTGCTCTGTGCTGACGGAAATGCTTCCTCATCGGTTACTACAAGACACGTCGGCCGACGATCTATGTGTGGTCCATAGGGGGACATGCCCCCCTCCTTTCCGGCAGGAAGTATTCATCCCGATTATTATATAAGAGCTACATACTACAGTACGTAACTATTATTATCTTGGCGGAGGCGACTGGGTCCACTCGCCCCTTCCCCCTCTCACGTGGGGGATAGGTCACACGCGGCAGCTAAAATAGGCCTTGCATTATCGTGGGGGCTAGAAGAGCTCGTAAGATTCCTATCCAATCACTCAAAAGCTGAACAGTACCAGCAATTGTCAAGGGACCAAACGATTTAGGGTTCCGTGCACAAAGGGTAAAAACGAAGACTTATTAGATTACTATGACTTTGCTGTTCCTCTGTCCGTGTGACACCGGGTTGTATCTCATGAACTGTAACAGACAGTTGAAAATTTTCATAGATTGCCGCTATAACAACAAATTCTAAAAATATATAAATTAATTATCGAAGGGAGCCACACCACTAACGTATTATTTGCCGGAATAATTAAATATTATTTGAACGGAACCGTTCGTGAGCAATTCTTGCTCGGACTTGACCGGTTTAATTATACTGCGAATGGGCGACTGGGGTAGTCGTTCTTTTTGGTTAGGTCCGAGCCGGGATTCGAACTCGGGATCTCACGTCCGTGGCCGAACATCCTTAACACTACCACCACGGGGCGGACAGTTTTTTATATTAATAGTTTTTATGTTATTCTACATTTTAACTAATATATGTCTTTGTTCCAAGGCGGCGGTCCATTTCAGACGTGATCTTGTATTGCCACGAATTGAGAAAAATACGTGATCAACTACCTTACTTAATTAAGTGTATGTATTGCTATATATTTAACGCCTTACATGTTGACAATTAATCATGAAGATGGTGCCCTTAGGCCTGTTTATCATCATTATCAGTCCTCATCGGTCCACTGTTAGACATGGGCCTCTTTCAATGAACACCAAGACGGCCGATCTCCTACTACTCACACCCATACCGGATCGGCTAGTTTCTTGTTATAGTGTCAAGTCGCTTTAATCATCACATTACTATCAGCCCTTATCGGTCCACTGCTGGACATTGGTGTCTTCTAATGAACGCCAAGACGACCGATCTCCTGCTACTCGCATCCATTCCGGACCGGCCAATGCACGGAGATCGTCTTCCCAGCTGGTGAATGGTCGACCAGCACTTCGTTTTCCTAAACGCGGCCTCCACTCCAGAACCTCAGTAGCACATCTGTCATCTGATCTTCTGGGTGTGTGGCCAGCCCATTGCCACTTCAGGCTTTGATCGAGGCTTCGATCGAAATTAATTATAATAACAGTTATAATTAATTTCGATCAAATGACGTCATTCGTATCATTTCTAAAACGTCAAGGTGTATGAATGGGCCATCATTTATTGCGGGCTGACGTGGAAATATCAAATAATTCGTCGCCGAAACTAACATTCACTGGAAGTGACAATGAAAATATTTTTACTCCAAGTAGATTTAAAAAATTACTTTCTGAACGACATCAATAAAATCTCATACCCTGATTTAACGATCAAAGCTGTGTTAATTATTTTCTGCATTTCATTACTGGTACAAGACCTACGTTCAAAACTGTGTTAATTATTTTCTGCATTTCATTACTGGTACAAGACCTACGTTCAAAGCTGTGTTAATTATTTTCTGCATTTCATTACTGGTACAAGACCTACGTTCAAAACTGTGTTATTTATTTTCTGCATTTCATTACTGGTACAAGACCTACGTTCCGCACAATTTTGTACCGTCGTCACAAATATAGTCACACGCAATCTTCACGATAATTGATATATATGTTGTGCGCATATGTCGCGGTGCATTTAATAGAGATATTGATACAAATATGTAATTAACATCTTTATTACATTAAAGATCAACGAGCCGTGATGTTTCCTGTTCCAAACAGACACCAGTGTCGTGTTATCGCTTTATACGTTGTAAAATAAATTACATTAAAACAAAGACTAGATCTATGCGTAACAGCCATATGAGGAGTGAATTATACTTAGAAAACGATCAGGCAACCTGCGGTAGACTGCAATAGTAATACGCTTTGTGTGTTCTAATTTTGTTTACTTTAGCCAGCAATTCTTGGTAATCTTTATTCAGCGTGGGAAAACCTACTAACACTTCTACCTGGCCTATGTTTGCCGTTAGATGACTGGTGGGATGTGTCGAAGATTACTACATGTATCACATTGTCACTAATATGTCTTCTCAGTCACCCACACTTCTACTTTCAATTCGTAACTTGTAAGAAGTTGCATGAAACTCCTTAGCTCTACTTCAATCCTTCACCTTCGTAGCAGGACAGCAGTTGTGCTCTGTTTCATCAAATGACAATTTCCCGGAGTGGGCTTTACACTTTTTACGGTTGCTGGGTAAGGAAGTAGAGACGTACCCTCAAGCATCGCACAGGTGCCCTTTTAGCACCGATGTCGGTTCGTGAAGTTGCGTGGCCAATAGTGGGAATATAGTGCATACTGCACTGTACTACTAGGTTGATCTGAGCTGAATTCAATAGCGCTACACTTCGTCGTTATCCGGTACTCAATAACTTTCCTAGCGCACATTATGCTAAAGCATTTAAATTGGAAAGGAATGGATGATATAACGAATAATGCGTGAACGGCATCTATAAGTCATCCAACGTCACATTCTTCCCGACAATGTTGCCGTCTCAAACGGAGCCTATCACCTGCTTATAATGTATCTGCGCGATCAGCATGTGTACAAGTAATGAGCTAAATCAAAGTAATTGCAAATGGCGCCAGCACAACATATTTTGCATATTGATATATCAACCCGTGTCTAATCAAATATTTTAATTCATTCGTTCTATAAATAAATCAAAGCAACGCAAAATATTCAAAATAACATCTGTTTTATTTTATAACGAATAATCTGGAGGCTCTTTGCTTATTTGTTAGAATTTAGAACATGATTAAGCTGCACGACCGAAATAATACATCTTTAGTGATACGAAACGTTACAAGCTAAGAGAGAAAGATATGAAAAGGTATGCTCTCACCCTCTCTCTTACTTTTTTTTTCACCGGCCCTGGGTGGGGTCCAGTGGTGTGTGGGAATCGCGGCACATGATAGTGTCGAATACCCACAAAAACCACCGCGAGTGCCATTAGTGCCGCCCTTGGTGAGGTGCCCCGGAACAACAATCATCACCTCGACGACTAGTCAGCCCCCTAAGGGACCAACTCCACCCCTGCCCCCCCAGATGGGGTTACTCAGCTCTAGAGGACAACCCCACAGTTTCCGGGACAGTGCAATAGGGTGAGGTTCCCATCCTCGCCCCTTACCCCGTTCGCAAAAGCTCCACCTCCTGTTGCTCTTAGGTCCCCTCTTCTTATAAGAGGGGTACCGAGAGCGATTTCTCCTCCTGAATATTAAGTCCCCTCTTCTTATAAGAGGGGTGCAAAGATCCCCCTCGGTTGAATTGGCTTCGCCTGGGTTCACACCACACCAGGCTACTAAGCCCCACCACCACGACAAGGCTTGAACCATATTGGGGACCCTCTCTTTTACGTATACAGTATACAATAATATACGAAACGTAATTACAATATGGACAATATATTTTTTATATAATAAGGAGCTCTCTTTCTTTTTATAACTGGAGCAATGGAAAGTGTTCTCTCTCTTTTTTCATAACTCCACTAACTTATATCCCCCTCTCATGGCCTCGTTTTCGTAACGCTCTCGTCACGCATTCACCAGATTTGGATGCCTTACAGACGAAAAACGAAGAGCGGTTTGTCATCTGTCTGTTGCTGGTGGCTTTATTTAAGTTACTCTAATAATGATAATCGATTGCTATTTTGCCTTGTCAGTGTATATGTATGTAGCACGCGAAGACCATGCGAAGTCAGTAAAGATAATTATTAATACGATTATTTGTCATAGAAGATAAACATTATATCGATTGGTCAATAAAATCGATGACGTTACGTTTCGAAGGAATTGTATGCATGCTTTAGAAACAATCGCGCCTTTTGTTTTCCTTTGTATTGAGAGGTTGCTCGTGGCCGAGGGACACCACATTCCCTAGATAAGATAAAGATGCACCCACATTACAATCAGCTCAGTCACGCACACGCTCATATCCCGTCGACAAGTGCTCGGGCATTCATTTGTAACATCGGACACCCTTGTGTCCAACAAATGAATGCCCCAAAAGTTCTTCTCAAAGTATTAACCTAGTGGGTTAATACTTTTAGAAGAACTTTTGCTTAAGCGTTTGAAATGTCATAAAATATCGTCATTTTAACGAATGCAAAATGGAGGATGTTGTCAATTCGTCTATTTTTTTAATCTTGCCTCCCCCTAAATTTTTTTATTTAAAATTTATTCGTAAAAGTTAAATATGATTTTGTATATGTAAAGTAAAGAGGTAGCGCGATCTTGGATTGCAGCCGATTGAACTACGACCTCAGAGGTACCTCTCGCTCACACGATACCTCCTTAAAGTGACAGCTATTCTGTCGCAACTTGTGCAGTACGTTTGTTGTCATATTTGCAATAGATACGTTTTATCAACAGTCTGGAGTCAGACATGAGGTCTCCGTCTTTTTTATTCTTATCAAAGGAGATTGACTGTCCACAAGACTTGTAAGAGGTAGTGCCATGCTGCATTGCAGCGGAATTGGCCTGGACGACCGGGATGCTCACATGATACCGGCGTAAAGTGATATCTTCGGTGTTGCGTCTCGTGGGATTTGTAAGTAGCCGGTGGCCCATTGCGGGAGGAGAAGAGGAGGGCAACGCATCGGAATAGTAATTATACGGACGTTCAAGCGTCGGTAGTCGTTAAAAGGCTGCGATTGCTCGTTTGCACATTTATACTATAAAATATGTATTACAGGTACAAAGTAGCTTTTGCGCATAATTTGTCAAGTGGGGACATCCCCCAGGTCATGGCCCATGAGCCTAACGTTCATAAGTGAGCCGAGGCCTCTATACCGTGCACCGGTACCGTAAGTCGTCCCCGACGACAGTTGTCAGAGGGGGAGGTACCTCTCGGTCACTCACGCCATGATAATAATAGTAAAATTAACTATTACCACCCATATCGGGTTGCATTTCCGCCATCTGAGGGAGACAAGGCTCTGGACCCTCTTTCGACCCCAAACCTAGACTCCAACGAGTGCTCATAGTAATCCGACGAAGCGTTATTTGCTCTCTCTCCGCTTCCACCGCAAGTCAAGTCCGAAAATGAAAATAATACGTCATGTGTTTGCACAAGCAAAAAAAAAATCCTTAACACCTACCCTTAATAATTGTGTTTTCCAAAATCTTTTCTTATTTTTCCTACCAAATTTCAAGGGAGGACTACTGCAAGGGTTCCGTTTCTAGCCATTTGGCTACGAATCCCTAAAAACACGTACTACATATTTCGTAAATACCCAGATCATTGACTTTACCTACAGATAAACCATTTAACGGCTCATACAATTCTATACCGCGCATTGATCAGTTACGTTTACCATACAAGTAGAAGTTGCAGTTCAAATGCCGTTTATTTCCGTTCCAGCGCTGAGTGAAGGTCACACAACTGGAACAGATATTTTTAGATCTGCGCCTTGTTATCTAATTTTGTTATAATTACATTACCACTTCGATGCCGCGAATGAATATTACCGAAAAATCAGACCATCACTCCTTGACTTGTTGTTTCCTTTTTTTAGGAACTTTAAAAGGTTGTATGAGTATAAATGTAATACCGCCTTTGTGCACATTATGTGTCTGTATAAATTAAGATTGTTTTTTTTGTATATCTATATGTTTGTGTGCACAATAAAGTATATTTTATTTCTTTCTTTCTATGAGGATTGTAGTAATGCTATCCTATCCTTAGGTACTTGTGTGCTTGTGAATTGATGACCTGTGGTCACTGTCTAACCCGATATGGGTTTAATGTAGGTATATAATATAGGAAGGCTTGACTTAAGAACGTACATCGTTAGCCAAGCATATAGTATGACTAACTATCTATGTTAAGCGTCATTTATATGGGACCACCTATAGAGGTGTTATACGTTACGTCTCTTTTATAGGACCACCTATAGAGGTATTATACGTCACGTCTCTTTTATAGGACCACCTATAGAGGTGTTATACGTTACGTCTCTTGTATGGGGACCACCTATGGCAGATAACATACTTTACGTCCATCTATGGCATCTATGGCAGGTATTATACGTTACGTCTCTTAGATGGGACCACCTATGATAGGTATTATACGTTACGTCTCTTGTATGGGGACCACCTATGGCAGATAACATACTTTACATCCATCTATGGCATCTATTGCAGGTATTATACGTTACGTCTCTTAGATGGGACCACCTGTGATAGGTATTATAAGTTACGTCTCTTGTATGGGGACCACCTATGGCAGACAACATACTTTACGTCCATCTATGGCATCTATGGCAGGTATTATACGTTACGTCTCTTATATGGGACCACCTATGATAGGTATTATACGTTACGTCTCTTGTATGGGGACCACCTATGGCAGATAATATACTTTACGTCCATCTATGGCATCTATGGCAGGTATTATACGTTACGTCTCTTAGATGGGACCACCTATGATAGGTATTATAAGTTACGTCTCTTGTATGGGGACCACCTATGGCAGACAACATACTTTACGTCCATCTATGGCATCTATGGCAGTTATTATACGTTACGTTTCTTAGATTTGACCACCTATGATAGGTATACGTTACGTCTCTTGTATGGGGACCACCTATGGCAGATAACATACTTACGTCCATCTATGGCATCTATGGCAGGTAATATACGTTACGTCTCTTATATGGTACTACCTATAGAAGGTTTTATAAGATACGTCTCTTATTTGGGACCACATATGGCCGGTATTATACATGCCAATACGAAATGTTCATTGATCAAAAGTACTCGGCATAGAATCAACATTACAACCGCCTAAATTCAGAGGTATTGCCATGCCGCGTATGGTACATCGCGCCTACTGGATACTGCCTTAAATGACTACTCTGCCGCGTTTCTTGCTGTTTGAGAGTGCCCGTCTCTTTTTTTTTTGTTTTTTTTTTGTTGACGCGGGGAAACGCATTTTGTGCCGCCTTTGGTGAGGTGCCCCGGAACAGCAAATCATCAGGGCACCTCGACGGCTAGTCAGCCCCTAAGGGACCGACGCCACCTCCACAGACGGTGTTTTCCGCACTACAGGACACCCCCACCAACTTTGGGACAGTGCAATGGGGTGAGGTTCCCATCCTCGCCCCTTGCCCAGTGCGCAATAGCGCCGCCTCATTCTTTCCTCTTTTGTCCCCTCTTCTTATAAGAGGGGTAAAAAGAGCATACACCTCCTCGGTTCAATTAGCTTCGCCCAAGGTGTGTCGGATCACCCCAGGTTACTGAGCCCCACCGCCACGACAAGGCTTGAACCATGGAGGAGTCTCTCCTCTCTGTCTCATTATTATTCGGATATTTAAAGGCGTCAGTAGTCAAATGGCTATGATTAATCTCTGTTCTTCTCGTTGGCAGTATACTATAAGAAATAAGCTTTCAGTAAAATGTCCAAGACATACACACTAAAAACACAAACCTTCTCTATCTTTTCCCACGGTACGGCGAGAACTCATAACTGTCATACTAATTGGCCTCTAGACTAATACACGACGACGTTCTGGTGTCAGCGTCACAGGGTCAATGGGCACTTTTATCCTCTATCGGGTAACTACGGTTAATAAAGATAGCGGAGTGATGCATTTGGTTGAACTCGTAAACGTACACAAGCGGCTCGGTTGTGTCTTTTATTAGGTGCACTATAATAATGAATGAGTTTATTCAATTTATCGATTCCTAGAAGTTGAGCAAGTATGATTGATCAAGTATCGAAATGTGTGGAAAAAAAAGACTGTATTTAGAATTCCATATCTATTGGCATCTATAATACATATGGACGTAACATATCATACTTCCTATAGATGGTGCCCTAAAAGAGACGTATGGTATAATATGTACCTGCCATAGATGGTAACGTATAACATCTGACATACTGGTCCCATATAAGTAACGTGTCATACCTGCCATATGTGGCCCCCCCATGAACATGTATAATATATTACATAGGTGGTCCCATATAAAAGATATGTCTCATAATACCTGTCATAGGTTTTCCCATATAAGAGACGTGTCTTATAATACCTGTCATAGGTGGTCCCATATAAGAGACGTGTTTCTTAATACCTGCCATAGATGGTCCCATATAAGAGACGTGTCTTATAATACCTGTCATAGGTGGTCCCATATAAGAGACGTGTTTCATAATACCTGCCATAGGTGGTCCCATATAAGAGACGTGTCTTATAATACCTGTCATAGGTGGTCCCATATAAGAGACGTGTTTCATAATACCTGCTGTAGGTGGTCCCATATAAGAGACGTATTTCATAATACCTGTCATAGGTGGTCCCATATAAGAGACGTGTTTCATAATACCTGCCATAGGTGGTCCCATATAAGAGACGTGTCTTATAATACCTGTCATAGGTGGTCCCATATAAGAGACGTGTTTCATAATATCTGCCATAGGTGGTCCCATATAAGAAACGTGTCTTATAATACCTGTCATAGGTGGTCCCATATAAGAGACGTGTTTCATAATACCTGCCAAAGGTGGTCCCATATAAAGAGACGTGTTTCATAATACCTGCCATAGGTGGTCCCATATAAGAGACGTGTTTCATAATACCTGCTGTAGGTGGTCCCATATAAGAGACGTAACGTATAATATATCACACAGTTGGTCCAACATAAGAGACGTGTCGTATAATGCCTGCCTTAGGTGGTCCCGTACAACAGACGTTAAGTATAATATCTGACATAAGTGGTCCCACATGAGGGACGTAACGTATAATATCTGACAAAGGTACACATAAGAGGCGTGTCGTATAAGAACTGCCATAGGTAGTCCCATATAAGAGATGTATCATATAATCTCTGCCGTATAAACTATGTTATTTCCATGATTTTTCTAAGTCAAAGTATTTCAAGTTTGCCGAGTCTAAATATCCGTAGAATATAAATATTATATTTCTGTAAGTCTTGTGGAAATTGATCATATACAGGCTTGTACCTTTTGGCGACTTTGTTCTATATTTAAAAAGAAAAATAAGATTAAACAATTTTTTCGTAACTTTTGGTATCTTGATTATCTGTTTCTATATGATATTAATATTATCTGTTTCTGTATAAATTTTTGCGCATGCTGCATTCTGAATACTATTATCCCACCAAGTAATCCCGTGAAGAACAAGCCAAGTACAACGAATATTAAGTAAGTAAAACGGTACGTTTAGTGACTCTGAAATTTACCAAAAATTTACAAGTTTTTTATATTATAGGGAGACAAACGAGCAGTTGGGACCTTTTATGATTACTTACGGGTTCCATACACATTCGCGCAATTAATAAGCCGATGCGTTACCCTCCTTTACTCCTTCCCTCCAATGGACCACTCACAAACCAATCGAAACGCGACACACACATCACCTCACGGCGGTATTATAGGAGCGTGGTACCTCGTCAGTCCCTTCAGCCCAATTCAGATGCAATGCGGAATGGCAATACCTCTACTCCACCTATGGTTTTTTCTAGCTTCCATTTCGTTAAAGAGAATAATATTAACTCATCTATATTAATAACTATACCCATATACGGATATTTTTGCTTTACAAGTCAAGTAAAACGTCTTGTCAATATGTACGTCCTATTCTGACAAAACAAGATCTTAAAAACGATTAACATAAACATTTATGTGTAAAACGCCACTTGAAGGTAAGCCGATCATACCAGTTAGCGGCGATTGACTTCCTACCACTTAATACGAGAAATAGCCACAAATTTGCTTAATTGCCGCACGACAGTACACGAACATGGAGTTTCGACTATGCCGAAAATTTTGTTTTTAGCCGGAACCAAGACCGAAAGCCAGAGATAAGATCATGGAATGATATTGCTATTTATTTATGTTAGGCTAATTGACTTTTTTCTTAACTTACGACTCAGCATTCGGTGGCCACGGATTGAAAAAAAAGAAATTTCAGCATTCTCGGCAAACGGTTTAATTACGAGGAGGGATCTAAAAGTTGTAAGCCCAACCAAGAAAATGAAAGAAAAGTGGATTTAAATTTATTTTTATTTTTCGACATACTCTCCATCTAGTTCAAAACACTTCTTCCACATGACCTGCAACTTGTTTATCCCCTCGAAAAAAAAAAGATTCCGGAAGGTCGACGAAATAATCGTTTACTGCGACTATTACCTCATCTTTGGTCCAAAATTTTGAGCCACCCAAATATTTTTTTAAATTTGGAAATAAATGATAATCCGAGGGGGCTAAATCCGGCGAATAAGGTGGGTGGGGCACCAATTCGCAGCCACAATCATGGATTACAGACATTGTTTCAACCGAAGTGTGAAAATGTGCATTGTCTTGATGAAACAAAACTTTCTTACGCAACATTCCCGTCCTTTTTTCTTTTATTTCTTCCCGGAGCCTTCGTAAAAGGTTACAATAATAACTAGAATTTATAGTTTGACCTTTAGGTAAATAATCTACAAAAATAATGCCCTTCGCATCCCAAAAAACAAAAGTCATGACTTTGTTAGTCGAAAAAACGACCTTAGCCTTTTTCGGTATAGGAGAATCTGATCTTTTGCACTGTTTGGATTGTTGCTTTGATTCAGGAGTATGGTGGTGAACCCAGCTTTCATCCATGGTAACAAATCTAGACAAAAATCTTCGGGATCAGTCTGAAAGAGTTCTAAACAATCTCGCGAAATTGTGTATCGAACTCGTTTTTATTCAGCTGAAAGCAACCTCGGGACCCAGCCAGCAGAAATCTTATGGAACCCCCAACTTTTCCGTCATTATGTGTTGCACCCGGCCATAACTAATGTTGTTATCTCATCTATCTTACCAATGGTCAAACATTGGTCACCCAGTACGAGATCACAAATTCTATCGATGTTTTCTTTCGTGGTAGAGGATGTAGGCCTTCTACTCCTAGTATCATCTTTAATGCTCTCATGACCGCGCTTAAACTCAGCTACCCACTTCTTGACACTGGAATACGATGGAGCAGACTCCCCCAAAGTGCTCACCATATCTTGATGGATGTCTTTTGGTGATAGGCCTTTTTATTGAGGTACTTAATGACTGCACGGTGTTCAATTTTCTCCATTATTGAAAATTGCGTCAGACTGCTTCAAACAAATAATCACAGAAAATTTATATTGTGCAGTATCGAAATGAAACTGCGCACAATAAATCAATATGACACATACTAACAAATGACGGTAGATTTAAAAAGATGTCATAGCTCCATGTAGGTTAGGCCACGAACTTTTAGATCCACCCTAGTACTATGCTGTCGTCAAAAATTTCCCATAAACTTTTCTTGTAGATTTTGTAGTATGTTTTTTCTAGAGATTACAGATCCCAACCAGATCACAGAGATGGCAGCATTCAACATATATTTTAGCTTGAATCTTCCACGTGTTTCTGAGAAGA
>JAFELO010010685.1:134868-233271 GCA_017140195.1 Eumaeus atala | reverse complement strand
CCAAGTGATGGAGCACCCACGTCAACTGCAGTGTGGTCGAGTGGCCGCTCTGGAAACCGAACTGCTCCTCCCTTATTGGGACGTACAGCTTTCAGTCTCTGGAGCAATAGCCGCTCGAAAAACTTGGCCACGTGCGGCAGCAGCGTGATCGGCCGGTAGTTTCCGGGTAGGTGCCGAGGCTTGCCCGGCTTCGGAAGGACGACGATTCTCTCTTCCTTCCAGATATCCGGAAAGTGGGACGTGCGGAGAACGCCGTTAGCTATCCTGGTGAGAGCCACGGCTGTGCGCCACGGCATCATCACCAGTGCTGTGGGGAGATGTTGTCGGGGCCTGGTGCTTTGCGCCTCGAGAGGCAAAGGGCAATAACATATAAAGACGGACAACAACTCCAAGGAACCTGTTTTGCTATAGAGACACATGACTTATTCCTTGTTAATCCATCTAAGGTTTTCTGTAAATAGTTTAATGAAATATAATATTACCTACAAACAAAATGATACTGGCAAAACGTGAGAATTAACGATAACAGAAATATGAATGAACTTCAAAAGAACTATGACAAATGTCATAGAAACCGTCAAGTGCTGAATGTCATTTGTGGTACCGGTTTGTACTGCGTTCCGTACACTTAAATTATTCACTTTTTACCTTCACAAAGTTCAACTTTGGTTTAAAAATAAATTAGGTAAGCACCTGTTAATCACTTTACATAACTGTCAAGAAATTTCTCTTGAGGTAAATATTTGTTTTATTACTGGTAAAAAATATAGAACATATATTTAGTTTATTTATAAATAATTTTGTAGTTTGATATTTGGCGGGAATCTTTTCAGGTCTAAGATAGAGCCAAAGTTCGTTAAATTATGTCAAATAAACAAAAATTTAAAGGCCCACCGCCGAAAAGGTTTAAATCTAATGAAGATGACGAAGAAAATGAATTGCCGTGTAGTTTTGAAGAACAGCTAGCAGGTATGGAGACCGAATTTGAATCTCAGGAAGTTTTCGGAGAAGGTCCTGATAACCAAACAACCAATATAAAATGGTCGCGACCTAATCCTCCTGAAATTGACCCTAATACTATGAGGCTAGCATTTCAACAGTTGGATATAGACCACTATAATGGGAAGCCATATCAAGGTATGCCAGGATCCCAAATTGGACCTGTTCCTGTTATGAGAATGTATGGTGTTACTATGGATGGAAATTCAGTTTGCTGTCATGTTCACGGCTTTACTCCGTATTTCTATGTTACTGTGCCCACAGAATTCACTGAAAGTTCTTGTGTTACTTTAAAATCAAAATTAAACACTGCTATTTTAGAAGACTTGCGTTCTAACAAAGATAATATCAAAGAGACTGTTTTAGAAATAAGATTAGTAAAAGCAAGATCCATTATGTATTATAAGGGTGATAATACAATAACATTTGCAAGAGTTTCAGTAGCATTGCCAAAATTAATAGCCCCTGCTAAACGTCTTATTGAAAAGCAACCAACTTTATTTGGCTTAATGGATCCAACTTTTTATGAGACAAATATAGATTATGATATCCGATTTATGGTGGACACCTCTGTGGTTGGATGTAGCTGGATTGAGCTTCCTGCTGGAAAATGGTTCCTTAGATCAAAGAATAGTACTGTCAAACCAGAATCAAGGTGTCAAATTGAAGTGGATGTGGCATGTAATGAATTTATAGCTCATCAACCTGAGGGTGAATGGTTGAAGGTGGCACCATTTAGGATATTGAGCTTTGACATTGAATGTGCAGGCAGAAAAGGAGTCTTTCCTGAGCCAGACAAGGATCCCGTAATTCAAATTGCTTCAATGGTCATAAGGCAAGGGGAAATGGAACCCTATTTGAGAAATGTTTTTACATTAAATACCTGTGCACCAATTGTTGGCTCACAAGTTTTGAGTTTTCAATCAGAGTCTGAAATGCTTTCTAAATGGTCAGACTTTTTTCGTGAATTAGATCCAGATATTATTACTGGTTATAACATCAGTAATTTTGATTGGCCATACCTCATAAATCGTGCTAAACATTTAAAAGTTGATAATTTTGATTTCTTAAGTAGAATCAGAAACATTAGATCTGTAATCAAAGACTCTATTTTGCAATCAAAACAGATGGGGAGAAGAGAAAACAAGAGTATTAATTTTGAAGGCAGAGTCCCATTTGATTTACTACTTGTTCTTGTCAGAGAATATAAGTTAAGATCATATACCTTAAACGCAGTAAGTTACCACTTTCTTCAAGAGCAAAAAGAGGATGTTCACCACAGCATTATTAGTGACTTACAAAATGAAAATGAACAAACTAGGAGAAGATTGGCAATGTATTGTTTAAAAGATGCCTATTTACCATTGAAATTGCTAAACAAATTGATGTGTATTATAAATTACATGGAAATGGCTAGAGTCACTGGTGTGCCTTTACTATGTCTACTCACAAGGGGTCAACAGATAAAAGTTGTTAGTCAACTGCTACGGAAAGCAAAAGATGCTGGATATTTAATGCCAGCATATCAAGGTCAAGGATCAGACGATCAATTTGAGGGAGCTACAGTTATAGAACCAAAGAGAGGTTATTATGCGGATCCTATATCAACCTTAGATTTTGCATCTCTATATCCAAGTATAATGATGGCACATAATTTATGTTACACAACCCTTGTACATCCTAATATGCAAAAAGACATAACACTAAGCCCTGATGATGTTACTACCACTCCCACCAGGAATGTGTTTGTTAAAGCTAACATTAGGAAAGGATTATTACCAGAAATTTTAGAATCTTTACTTACTGCACGTAAAAAGGCCAAATCTGATTTAAAGGATGAAAAAGACCCATTTAAAAGATCAGTATTAGATGGTCGGCAGTTAGCCCTAAAAATAAGTGCTAATTCAGTGTACGGGTTTACTGGAGCCCAAGTAGGTAAATTACCATGTTTAGAAATATCTGGAAGTGTTACTGCCTACGGACGGACTATGATTGAATTTACCAAATCAGAGGTGGAAAAAAAATACACTAAAGTAAATGGCTACAAGGAAGACGCTGTTGTTATTTATGGAGATACAGATTCAGTTATGGTCAAGTTTGGAGTCAAAACTCTGGAAGAGAGTATGGAACTAGGAAGAGAAGCAGCTGAATTTGTTACATCCAAATTTGTAAAACCAATTAAACTTGAATTCGAGAAAGTATATTATCCATATCTTTTAATCAATAAAAAAAGATATGCAGGTTTATATTTTACGAGACCAGACAAATATGATAAAATGGATTGTAAAGGTATTGAAACAGTTAGAAGAGATAATTGTCCACTGGTTTCAAATATGATGAGCACATGTCTTCAAAAATTGTTAATTGACAGAGATCCAAAAGGAGCTGTAAGTTATGCAAAACAAGTAATATCCGACTTACTCTGTAATCGAATAGATATTTCACAACTTGTAGTAACTAAAGAACTTACTAAAAATGACTATGCTGCAAAACAAGCACATGTTGAATTGGCAAATAAAATGAAAAAGCGTGATGCAGGAACAGCTCCTAAACTAGGTGATAGAGTTCCATATGTATTATGTTGTGCTGCTAAAAACACCCCAGCTTATATGAAGGCAGAAGATCCAATCTACGTATTAGAAAATAGTGTTCCTATAGATTTCAATTACTATTTAGAAAATCAGTTATCAAAACCATTGCTACGAATTTTCGAGCCAATACTTGGTGACAAAGCTGAATCGCTTCTTCTTAAAGGAGAACATACTAGAACAAAAGCAATGGTGACATCAAAAGTGGGGGCACTCGCAGCTTTTACTAAAAAGAAGGAAAAATGCATTGGATGTAAAACTATTATGCCTAATGATACAAAAAAGGCTTTGTGTAATCATTGTTTAAACAAAGAAGATCAATTGTATATAACAGAAATATTCAAGTTGAGGCAGTTGCAAGAAAAATTTTCTAGACTTTGGACTGAATGTCAAAGATGTCAGGGCAGTCTACATGAGGAAGTGTTATGCACGAATCGTGATTGTACTATATTTTATATGAGAAAGAAGGTAGGTATGGAATTGGATACACAAGAAAAAACAGTATTGAGATTTGGAGAACCTATATGGTAGTTTTAAAGGGATGAGCTAGAAATAAAAAATATTTTTCATATCTAATAATCTTTTATTTTACAATGTATTTTAATAGAAATCAGTATAAACAATTGGAATGTATTGAATTTTGTGAATGTGTATATAATAAATTATGTGTTACTTGAACAAATGAGAAGACAACCATTGAGAAATAAAATACTTAACATACATCAACAACCAATACAATACGACAGTAACAAATTTTATCACAGTAATACTAATAGAAGTCCTCTATTCAATCCTGAAATGGAAAGTTTTTGCAACTTGGTGAAAAATGCATTATTTCATGTAATATGTATAAATTAATATTTCTTTTTTGAATTCACTAGACTAATTTTATAAAAGTAGAGTGTAAATCAAATGTTTGCTGCTATAAAAATAATATGTATAAAAACTCATCTATTTTCTTGTGATACAGACCTAGTGAAGTTCCTATGAATGTGTGTTTTATTTGTATTAGTATTATTTTTATTTACTTGTAAATTAGAAATAGGCATCTCAAAATGTGTGCAGGTACTGGGACTATTAGTAAGTTTCATTATATCTTCAAGAGTCCGAATGAATGTATCACATGTTGCTTTCAATAGACTTGATTCATCTTCCATTTTCTGTGAAAAGCAATATAATATTAATAATGTAATTTATTAAAAATAACAAAATGTTGTTAAGTTAGGCCTTTGATCGAACTAACAATTAATTTAGTTACTATATTCATCAGCATTATCAACATTCAGAAAACATTCACTGGACAAAGACTACCCCTAGAGTGGCACACAGTCACAAGCCATGTGTGCATCCAGCGGCACACCACAATCAATTTTATACAGCAGATACATATGTTCATTTTATTACTTCTGCTGAAATGGTGAATAAAACTAAAGTCAAAATATAACTGACTTAGTGAGGCACCAAATCGGTGAATGTTATATTATCTCAATTAAATAATTCTCCTTTGGTACTCAAACTTAGGCAGGTATTATAAGCAAAATAAAATTGACAGAGTAATTTAACTTTTACTGACCTGGATTTCTGGGCCACCATCAGCTGTTGCAGCACCTTTAACACCATGCACTTGTTGCATAAGCAAGTCACAATACAAATGTAATTCAGATTTTTTATGGCTTAAAGAATCTTCATTGTTCATCACTGTAAATATAAAATAATGTCACATATGTGTATGATATTAATATGTCTGATGTCTACAACAAATTAATTTTTTTATTCATAAATTTCATTCACCTCTTAACATAAATAAATTGACAGTGTAGAAAACTAACCCTTAGATTCAACTAATGAATCCACACCAGCCTTTGCACTTCCTAAAGCGACTAGCCACTTTTGCCGGTCCTGTGGTGAAGGTGCTCTTAAATAAAGATGTTGTTGACCAGGAATAACTAAATCTAGGCGCGTAGGATCAATGTTGTTTACTAAAAGTAAAAAAAGAATGTATTAATTATAAAACAAGCAAAAGATGAAAATGTGTTACGCAAATATGTATCAAAGGTATGTTAAACGTACCATTTATTTGACAGACCGATACTTTTACAGAGCCCTTGCATCCTTGACTAACTTCCTCTTGAGACTTATAATAAGATATTATACCGTTTTCTAAAATGAACCATCGTGTTTGCCAACCTGTAAAATGTTTCTTATTTCAAGTAGTGTTCGAATGTATATAAGTTTTATATGTACTACTAAAACATTAATAATACCGTTCCAGTAATTAGTCCATTTCCACAAAATACCTTCCATATTTTTAATCAAACCAAGGTGGTTTAGAACAATTTCTCGGGATTTGTCACAAATATCTTTTAAATAATTAACACTTTATTCAGATTTGTTTTCAATTCTCTATAAGATTTGCCAACGACGGATGCTGAAATGAAATAGTTCAGTAGCTATAAAAGATGCACAAGCGAAACGATTTCATTATTATGACATATTGTGGAACGAAATATTGACATTTGACACAGTTGACAACTACACTTTTTCGAATCCAGGAAACATTACCAACCCGGCTATATTAAGTTAGCGACTGGAAGTAAATTTTTCATTACCAAAGACAATAATACTACATTTTTCTTACATTGTTTTTGTTTCATTAATTAAACTGGCGCAATCAACGGTTCATGTAATACGAATAATGTAAATATAGTAAGGAAGAAGTTTGGTAGAGTAAGGAAGTTGAAAAGCAAAAGTAGTTTACTCTCTGCTTCTCGTTTTCCATTCATTTCTCTACGTAATGCGCATTCGAAATTATATAGACAATAATAGTAAGGCATCTTCATAATCCTTCTCTATAAAACAACACGGATGCTCGCCGTCATATGCCTGCCTAAGGTTTTCCGTCTCTACCTTCATTATCACCTATTATTTAATTATAATTTTCCCTTTTATACTATACTTTTTATTGTGAATTTACAATCTGCATAATTTTAATTTTTGAGTACATTACTACGGTACTTTTAGCTATTATGTTATATCTACTGTACTTAGAGCATGTTCTCAAGACAGGCTAGGTGCATGCACGAGGTATGGCGTCACAATAACGTTACGCTGGTGGAGACTGCGAGCAAGAGATCGTAACAAGTCGTCACGTAATTCGTAATTTAAAATATTTAATAGTTGGAATAAACATCTGTGTGCAAATATATTAATTTTTATATCATCACCATTATCAGCTCCTATCGGACAAAGATGAAATAATAGGTTGACAATGACAACTGATTCTGACAACTGCCACAGTCTAAATTCGTAGCAAACTTTTCTAATGTCACAGGGCGATGCTCGTTTAATAAGAAATATCGAAAACGACTAAGTACCGTTTGCCACACCCATAGTACATTAATTGATATAGAAGAAAAGATAAACTGAACCAAAATATATTTTTATGCTAAGTTCATTTCTAATTGGGCCCTGAATCAGTATATATAAATATTATTCGTGATTTGCATCATGGTTAAACGCCTACCATCAAAGACTGTAATGCTATTTCTCTTTACTTATTCTGTAAATGGTAAGGTAAAAATAATTTAACTTATTAATTCTTAATGTGTTCTATATATTCAGATTATTAATATTTTTTAGTTCTATCCCTTGAGTGTTATGTTTGTGAAAACCAAGAAGATAATAACGAAAAGTGCACCAAGACCCTAAAAATATGTGAATATAATCAAGACGTCTGTTTAACTGAAATTAAATGGGGAAGCACTCCTTACTGGTCCCAGGGAGCCTTAAAACAGTACTATGTGTCAAAGCGATGTTCTAACAAAACCGAATGTGCTAGTACTAGACAACGCTATATGCCCTTATGTACACACATTTGGTATCAAGATTGGCATTGCTCTGACTGCTGTCAAGGAGATAGATGCAACTATTATGTTATTGTGAGTATTGGAAACTATGTCACCAGGAACATAACAATATTTCAATATATTTTATATTGTACTCATAACTGTTACTCGTGACAAACTTGCATTAGTAGAATCATCTAGTCATGTACTGTCTTTTTTCTAGACCTGAACTTATGCTATGGAAGTGAAGACAAGTCCAATACAGCTTCATTGAATCAGTATCCACAAATCGAGGTGATAATTCACCTCCTTTTATAGGTGCATCACAGCGTCACTATATGGGAAGTACTCCATTTCTGAGATGAATTTATAACAATGTTATTGTAGAGTGTAGGCTTACATGCATTATAATGCTTGAACTAAATGCTGTTTTAGGTTTATCATTAAATGGATTCAGTTTTACATTATATTTCATATAAAAAAAATCTAGTCTAAAGTTTGACTTTTATTTATTTTTCATCTTAAGGTACTAGTGAACTTCTATTTTTGTGTAACATTATTTTTTATTGTTTTCAGAATAACAGTAATGACATTACGCCAACACTAAGTTTTATCCATACAGGACTGTTAATATTATTAATAACACAACTAAAAATGTTATTGTAAGTTAAGTAAGTATTACAGGAGTAAATTCCATCC
This sequence comes from Eumaeus atala, assembly GCA_017140195.1. Taxonomy (NCBI): domain Eukaryota; kingdom Metazoa; phylum Arthropoda; class Insecta; order Lepidoptera; family Lycaenidae; genus Eumaeus; species Eumaeus atala. The sequence goes on along the minus strand of JAFELO010010685.1, from coordinate 225,140 downwards.
AATTTCTGTATGAATTTTTACCTGTCATAATATATTGTCTTCAATTAAAATAAGACTTGACTACATAGACTTTGAATAAATTATGTACTTCACTTCCATTTGGTCCCATACATGAACAAAATGTTACATAAACACACTTGCACAGTGCAGGTTTAAGGGAGAAGCATAATGGGACCACAAGTTAGCCACATTTTGAAACAAAGCTGACTGATAATGTTGAGGAATTAATTTAAGTAATATCATTTTTATTATAGTAATATTTTTATTATGTTCTAACTTCTATCCATCTAATCAGAATAAAATATTTTATACTTTTTAGTATTGTAACCCATTTTTATGTTAGAGCTCCAAGCTCTGGCTCAACAAAGCTTCATGTTCATCTTGCTTCATGTGTATTAGTTACACAATAGATCCGAAACTAAAATTCCTTTTGCACTTTTGCAACCAACAAATTTATCCTTCATATACATAAATTCTAGTAAGTATGATGATATGCATTTTGAATTGTATTTGTTTTTTTTTAATTAGTGGTTGTTTTTGAATTAATGAGGATTTATCTTGAATGTGGGTCTAGTTATAAATCCCACTTTGGTTACTGGACTTTCATGGTTGAGATTTGTATTCATGTACTTTGAGTTTTTTACGAAACATTGATCAATATCTCTAGAACTTAAAGTCCCTTGAGACACACTTATTTAAATGCCTGCTACACCTCTAAAAATACAACATAACAATATTAGCTATGCAATGTATTTGTACTGCGGTGCCATGGTGTACACAGAATTTGAACTGATGACAGAATACTATGTATAATTCTTCTGGTCATCTGGTCAAGTATTTGTAGAAGTAGCTTTTCAAACAGCTTGGACATAATAGGGAGAAATCTGATTGGCCTTTACACACACTTCTGATGCAATTTTACCGGTTTGGTCACCATGTTTATTATCAAGATTTTCCTCCTCATTACAGTGTTAAATATTATGGTAAGAAGAACTATCCACTTTTTTGTAGTTGTTTTAGTATTTCTGCCGTTATCAGATCAAAAATAGGCCCTTTACTGCTACAAAGTTAAATAACTAATTTTTGTTTTGATAAAGTATCTATTTGTGGTAACAAACCGTGAACACTAATACTAGTAGTGACATCTGTGTCGTCATAATAGAATAACGACATCCCTCATACCACAACATATTCTTAAGTGACTTTTGTTTGCTTTATGTGTAATGTGATTATTATTTAAGTGTAACTATTAAAGCATTAATAGAAGATGAAAGCTTTGATAATGAAATTAGTGCACTAATAATTTAACTTAATCATTCAAACTTCTCATTAAACCATCATAATTGTGTAAAATCACTTATATCATAGATTTTGACTAAGGATCTGACAATTTTAGCATGTTTTATTAATTATTCCGTCCATTATTTCAACAATGTTTTATATACTTTACATTTTTTTTATAAAATAAAAAGAATTGAATAAATCTTGTCTATTATTTTTTTTGCATTGGAAAGTCACAAAGATTCCAACGACGTGACTCTTCAGTTAGAAGATAATGAGAATCGTAGGATACGTAGTACGGGTTTGATCCTAATCCTTACACGTCTGACGGTCTCAGATTGTGCGTTAAAGAAAACATTGCTAGAGACTAAAAAAAAAATGAAAATCTTTTACGTCATGCGAAATTTTACTAGTAGGTACAGTGAATTCTAATACATCTCTCGCGTGATAACTATTGAAGGATATTAGCGTCCAACAGTGATGACGTGGATGGATGGTATGTACAGGGATGGACGACAGGTCAATCCTGGCAAGACAAAAATATCTATAGGTATTCAGTTAATATTTCAAGTGAGATGTAACTAGTGTTTAGCACAGGCTGCAGGATTTCGCCAGTAAAACTAGCCCTTGGCTCCAATCATGATCTTTTTCAGTGTATTTCGTAGGTATGAGAAATTAATTGATATTAATTATGATTTTAAATGTAAATGCTTAATATATCCACCAGCGGTACACCGGAAAAGAGGGTATCTGTCCCTCATCGTCTCCCAAAACTTGAAGACTGTAGGTCGGGTGTAATAGCGTCGTCAACCAGTAGTAAAACTGTCCTTACAAAAAAATAATGACTAAAAAGTGTGCATTAATAAGATGATGTGAAGGCGTGCTTCAGCAAAATACGGAGCGGATTGTAATTAGATTTCCATATGAAGCTGCGTGACTATTTGCAGGGTAGGTGGATATCCCATAGAAACATTTTAGTTAGAGAAGAGAGTTCTATAACGTCGAGTGTCGGTTTTGGTTAATGGAGAAGGAAGATCTATAACACATCAACATCTTTGTCCAACTAATTTGGCATGCATATTGCGCAGAGAGAAACGAATGAAGAATGAGAGAAGGGGTGAACAATGTTAGCTCTCTCTTCCGACATAGACACATCATACTGTAGCAAAGTGATAGTGATAATAAATCATTGATACGACGTGTATTAGAAAAATGAATTATGGTATGCGCAGTAAGGCTTCCCTAAAATTACAAATAGATGGCGTAGTAGCGTGTTATTAATGGATAGAGAATAGGTAAAGATGCCGATCTACTATCTCTTAAACTCAAAAATATATTAGAGGTATATGGACCTCAGTATTTTGTATACAATATTAATAATGGTACGTACTAATATTTATCCTATTTCCGCCAAGATAACAATTCTTTCACAAATATTTATATTCTATAAATTACATTTGCGATTCCACTATTTAATTATTATATTGAAAGATATAATACAGATAGAGAAGAGATGCGATTGGGAGTTATATGACGGCGACTGGCCGTCCTGGTAAATAGAGAAGCAAGGTGCAAAAGTTGTATTATTCTTCCGTATCCAATCTCGCATACGCGTTGTTCAGAGAGAAATGAATGAAAAAAGAGAGACAGAGTGTACTACATATTTTGTGGTCTTTCCAATTAGACGGCCGTGTTTTCGGCTGGCTTCCCTTCTCTATCTGTATTATCTCTATGATTATATTTCGTTAAAATGTGAAGTCTATAGAGATATTTAAACCGTGTCTCGAACCTACCGATTTTTCGATATGGGCACTGTCCTACCGAAATTTAAATCGTTATGATTTTTCTGCCTAAATTACATTTCATAGTAGGTTCCTGGCAGGAAAATCGCTTTAAAATATGTTCTGCATAACGAGGAATACCTTAAATAGTACATATAGTCAATTTTTTTGCCAAGATTTTTAGGTCCTTACATATGAAATTGGCATTTTTCGTACTAGCCATTTTAATCACGAATTTCTCCTCTTTGGTAAGGAATTCCAAATTTAAATTTGTACATCTACTTACTCATACATCTGTGCTGCGATGACCATCGTTCATTTGTTTTACTCTTCTGTTTCTTTCTGTTTGCATCATTCCTTTTACAAAATGGAAAACTTAAATGTGTCGCGGAAACGACTCGAAGTTTGAATGTGTATGGCAGTCATGTTGCAAAAGGAAACACAGTCCGTTTTTAGTTCCAACGCTTTCGTTCTGGAAATTCCGACCTGCAGAACAATCCTCGTGGACGGCCTGAGACAGTAATTGATAATGAAGAGTTGATGGCTACTGTGGAAGCGGATCCATCGCAAACCAAGTCCATGTCATCTGCAGGCTGCGATGTTAGAGATAAAACTGTTTTAATTCACTTGAAGCAAATTGGGAAGATTAAAAACCTCACTAATTGATTTTACTGCTGCGTTACACTACTAAACCGGCACAAGAATGAAGGTATTTCAAAACGAATCATTACCTGTGATGAAAAATGGATTCTTTGCGATAATCGGAAGCGATCAGAGCAATGATTGGACCCTGGCCAACCTGCCAATCCTGCCCCAAGTGAAAATTAACCCCAAAAAAGTTACTTGTAAGCGTTTGGTGGACTAGTGCTGGTATTGTTCATTAGAGTTTTCTCAAATCTGGCCACACTATTACGGATGATTTCTATTGTCAGAAACTGCAAACCATGTTAAAAAAGCTAGCGGCTAAACAACCTAGGCTGATCAATCGCTCCACACCACTACTGCTTCACGACAACGTTAGACCACACACTGCGCAACAGATGGCGACCAAATAAGAAGAGCTCCAGTTGGAAAGTCTAAGACATCCTACGTACTTCCCGGACCTTTTTTCCAACAGATTACCATTTTTTTAGAAATTTCGATAACTTCTTGAAAGGGAAAAAAATCGACTCCCATGGGCAGTCCAAATCAAATGGATCAATGAACTACCTAGGAGATGGCAAAAGTACATAGAAAACAATGGTTCATTAATTAAATAATTTCACTAATTAAATATGTTATATTAAAAAGTATTCGACTCTTTGTTTCTCCAATTTTATATGTAAGGACCTAATATGTGACATGTAAATCACGATTTCTCGTCACTTGTCACATTACTTGGCAATACAACAACTTTTAACACGATTTACACTATACGTGTGCAGGGATATGGCTGGAATATTTCAATAAGTAAACAAATGGATTTAATTCATATTATGAATAACATTTAAAGTCGTTAAATAAGTTCGATACTGAATCAATTTCTATATAATTAAGATGTCTTTATTAACTATGATGTGCATTATATAATGTAATTGACGACGCATTTGTAAATTTATTTATGTTGTAAAAATATTTTTTTTCCATTTTGTACTATGTACTAATATTTAAAATTAGTACTTTCTATGTTATAGAAGCTATTTTAATATTACTTTGACTATTCTATAGCATGTTTAATCAAAAATAAAAAAAAAATTATGTATTGTGATGAAAGTGAAATACTATTTAGAACATTACAAAAGTTGGCATACGCAAAACGTACATTGACATCCATGATATGCTTTAAATTACAACAAATATTAACTTTCATTATAATCTTCCAATTTGTTTAAGACGACTACTTTAGTAGACATTTGGCTACATATATATATATAGCATATATTTTGCTGTTGACTGGAAGTATGGTTTCTTAAATATGCCGTATTGCTAAGATTCGGCTGTCCGTCCGTCTGTAATTGTATATTATAAACCAAAGTATTGTTACCGTAAAATACTTCACAGTAATTTTAAACATTATATATTTTTATTATTAATAGATAATATTTTTAAAAGTATAATTACATCTCTGAAAAACATTTTAAACTTGTATGTGTAGTTCGTTTCATACAAAATGTATGAAAAGTTCGTTTAATAGAGTTTGAAAAAAATCGATCACATAGAGAGGCAGCTTTTGGGGACTTTGTTCTATAATGAGTATAGATTCTTAAAAACTGTATGCGTGCACTTGGCGGGTTCTGTTTCATACATAAACGAGTATTAATTGAATACTCTTACTCTTCATATACCGATTTTTGTGGGCAAGTCTACTAATATGGGCTATATTAGTAGACTTAATATAGTAGTAGTAACGTTCCAGACCACCGCACCGCAAGTGCAATAGATTTACTGTATACATATACATATTCCTTTGGCTGGTTTTTGACACAATATTTCTAATAAAATTATTTTGTAACTTCACTAATCGCAAATTTTACAAATTTCACATAATTACGAGGCCGCATTTGTTGCAATACGAAGACACATTGGTTTGTTTGTTTGCTATACGATTCGTCCTTACGGACAGGCTAAAATCAAATGACCATGCCGCCTCGTCTTAAGTACTTTATTTTTCTTTATTTGTTTTATAGCGTATACGTCTCCAGTTCACCATCCATGACACATTTGCTGATTAAAACTTAAGTGACACTAATAAAAATCATCATAAATTAATTAATTACTTATTCGTTTATGTAGTCGTCCCTACTCGAATGATTTGTGAAAGTCTACTTATTCTCCCTTTGATAGTATAGTTGTTGGTAAAAAACAATCATAATAATTTTAAAATTATTGTTAAATGGGTTATTATGCTACTCGTAAATGTAGTTATAATGTAACAGATCTTTTTAGCGAATACAATAAATTAAAGACGTTATGTCAGTTATTCGATCTTTTCTAGAATCGAATTATTTTGGGCGTCCCTATTTACATTTGGCATAATGCTATTTGTCAATCCTGTTCTTGTCACCATACCAAATTTTAAAAGGTTGCCGTGTAAAATCGGATTTTGGAATTTAGGACTTGGCGTCCGAGTGCAACCTTAAATTCATGTAACGAATTGATGAATTAGTAAATACCGCTATTTAGATCATCAAAAAATGCATAAAATTACGGACATGTTTAGTTACAGGGTTTTAGCGATATCGCTTGTGTTGGTATGTTAAATTTTAATTTTCACATATTACACGTATTGAAGTGGAATGCTAATTAAATGAATTATTGACTTTTAATTAATTGGCCATTTGTTATATTTCAGATATGTCACAGTTTTTACAACCCGACCGATAGCGAAGCTGTTCAAATTACTCAGAGCAATTTAGACATGGTTTTAGGTGAGATTGTTTTGTTTTCTCTAGAATTAATTGCAAATACCTATTGGAAGTTTCACTATAAAACTGTTATCATTCTTATCATTTGTTGCAGCTTCTAATGAGGTAGTATTTATAAATTTTTACGCCGAATGGTGTAAATTTAGCAACATGTTAATGCCTATATTTGATGATGCTGCGGATGAGATTGCGAAAGCGGGTTATGACCCGGGAAAGGTGGTAATAGGGAAGGTAGACTGCGATAAGGAAGGGGCCATAGCAACAAGGTTTCACATATCAAAATATCCTACATTGAAGCTCTTCAGGAATGGTGTACCAGCCAAGAAGGAATACAGAGGTAATAAGTTTTTATAATTGACTTGCTTCCTCTATGTTGCAATGTTACATCAATAAATTGCAAAAGAAATGTAATTCAATATAACTCTTGGGATAGGTCACCCCATCCCACTAAAGTTTCATCACAATGTCAACCCACCGATGGGCTTGTAAATACATAGATAGCAAGCAAACATACTTTGATTTATGTGTATATATCATTATTATTATTACCTTTAAATTACTTTTATAATAATATCGAATAAAGCCATTTAAATATGTCTAATGTACTATTTTGTTTGCTAGTTTATTATTTCGTCTTTTATTTAGCATGTATAGATATGCTTGATTTTTACTTCCATGTGTGTAATTTAGGAATGTGATAGTAATTCTCACTGTAAATTTCTTAAACATTTTTTTTTGATTGTGGAAGCTAGTAAAAATATTCCCACAGGTAAATTGCATAATTTTTTTAATTTCATCTATTTCAGGTCAGCGTTCAGTTGATGCTTTTGCCGAGTTTATTAAGAAACAACTAACTGATTCAATTATTACATTTGGATCATTGAAAGAACTTCTTGATTTAAGTGAAGATAAAAGGCACATCATTGGTTATATGGATAGAAGAGATCAAGCGGAGTATGAAATGTTGAGGAAGGTGGCAGCCAATCTCAAGGATGAATGTCAATTCCACGCTGGTTTTGGTGACGCTTCGCAACAAATGCATCCACCAGGTAATATTTTTAACAACAGGATAGGTAACAGGATCCTATTGTTAACCTGGCTGTCTGTCTGTCAACAGACTGTACCTAATGATCACTACAACATGATAGAATAACATATTTTAAAATTATAATTGTATAAAATACATTAAAATATATTTAATTATAATAGTATCTTATATATAAAATTCTTGTGTCATAATGTTAGTCATTTTACTCCTCCGAAACAGCTTTACTGATTGTTACCAAATTTTTATATATTTTTTTTTATTCAGTAGGTGTGAGAATCGGCTACTATCTATTTTTCATACCCCGAAGTGATAAGGTTTGTTCACCTAACCCGGCAAAACGAAAGTTTTCCAGGTCAGCTAGTAATTTACGTAATTATTACTGCTCTGATAAAAATAATTACAAAGTCATGTAATGCTCGTTCCTTCCTGTTGGAACAGAATTCCAAGCAGCCTTTGGCTGGTATTTTTCCTTTATTGTGGATATTGTTTTATAACATAGTCGCACCTTCACTATATTTGTAAATATTATTATAAATACAAAACAAAACTCAGTTGTTGTATTTACAGTTAATACTGTCCATTATATAGCTAAAGAAATATAATTTGTTTCCAGGTCAACCAGTTGTTGTATTTAGAACTGACAAAAAGAGATCAACAGAGCCAGATGAGACTTACACAGGGTCATTGTTAAATTTTGATGAATTATATGCGTGGGTTCAACAGAAGTGTATTCCAATTGTCCGTGAAATAACATTTGAGAATGCTGAAGAGTTAACGGAAGAAGGATTACCATTTCTTATACTGTTCCACCATCCTACCGATACAGAGAGTGTGAAAAAGTACAAAGACATTATTAATAGAGAACTGCAATCGGAAAAACGTGAGTCTATCATTTATTATTGTATTAAATTGTTACCATTTCTCTGCACGGAAAAAAAGATCTGCACAACAAACATAGGAAAGGGTATTGCCATGCATTCATCCTCCTATGCAAAGGAATTGGGCCGGGAAGACTGGGGAGGTACCTCTTAGCTGACATATTACCGCCGTAAAGTGATATCTTCAGTATCGCGTTTTGTGCAGTTTGTGGGTAGCTGGTAGCCCATTGGGGTCAAGGAGGGCAATGTATACCCATCGGCATAGTAATTATGTGGATGTTCATGGGCATCAGTAGTTGTTAAAAGGCTCCGATTACTCATTTGGCCCCTATTTCAAAAATAAAAAGGAAAAAATTTTGCAACATACAAAATTAAAGGAATTTGTGTTTACAGACGAGAAATAAATTTCTACACAGTACCATTTTCTTTAAGAAATAAATTCAAAGATATGTAAATATGTATGTCCTCATGGTCATGTATTGTGCACGCTTTGTATGATAGATCCTTTATCTTCATGACAATTTGTATGACATGTTGTTTGGTCCAAGGTATTCTAGAACATACAATTATAAACCTAAAACAATATATAATTTTACTGTAGCTGGAATATCATTTGTAAAGACAACTCACATATTTAGTATAACATATTTAAAAAACTAGTTAAAATAATAGGTAGCTGACATTTTACTCTTGGTTATGTAAGCAGATTGATGATAGGTGACAAGAGAGCACACACAAATAAAACTTAAAAAAATATATTTTTTAAATGTATTAGTCTTATTCATGTTTGGAGCATTAGGCAAATAGTCACTGATGCGATTTATGCTCTAGGTTATACATATGTGTTGCTCTTCTTTACCCAATCTCTGGGCCACATGATGCTGGTATTATGTGAAAGGCAGGGTTCTAACCATATTACGCCAGGCTGATTCGGTTGCAATGCAGGGGAGGCACCACCTCCTATGTTATATAATTCATATGATGCATATTACAAATTTTACAAGACTCTAGTTTTTCTCGAATGTGTATGTGTGTGACACACAATCTAAAATATTTGTAGAAAATTGGGGCATATTATCAATAACAGCTGATGGCACACACTGGTTTTGGCCAGTAGTTGGCCCTTAACGGGGTCATAATCTGGCACATCCTACCAGAACCCACCCAGCTCTGGTCATAGCTTATGAAATAGTTTCCCTGCATAAACATAAAAAAAGAAAAGAACATTTGTAGAAGTACTCAATCTTTAATACTGTTTCCTTTTGTTCCAGAAAGCATCAATTTCTTGACAGCTGATGGTAAACGCTTTGAGCATCCCTTGCATCATTTAGGCAAATCCACATCCGATCTACCTCTAATAGCCATTGACTCATTCAGACACATGTACCTATTCCCCAACTATAATGATATGGAGAAACCAGGAAAACTAAAACAATTCCTTCAAGACTTGTACTCTGGTAAATTACACAGGTAAGCAGAAGCCATCGTAATTGCTACAAAAATTTTAATTACAATCATAAAGTATTTTTACGACTACGACTATTCCATTGTTATATTATGACTAATATAAAAGATAAGGAGTTTGATTTATCTAAGTTTAAAAACAACACAGTACAAAACTTCCAATAAGTCCCATTGAGTGCCTTCGTCATCATCAAACATTCCTTCTTGCTGACCTATGGCAGTAGGGGTGTTTATCACATAACATCGCCGTAAAATAGCAGCCAGGCTGTCGCGTGTCGTGCGGTTTATGAATAGTCTGACGGTTCATTGGAGGGGAGGAGGACAATGTATCTGGATAAGGGTAATAGTTTGGATGTCAGATGTCGGTAGTCATCAAAAGGCTCTGATTGCTCCTATATTATAAAAAAATATATCGACCTTGGACTTGAAGAAAGCTCATCACAGCCAGCCTGAAACTGCTATTATTGTAGATCATAGTGGCTACATCTGTATAAAATGCTCAGTGTTACCATAAGTAATGAATAGGCCCACGGCACATACTTATGGGGCCCAACTTAATATATATCAACATATTATTAATAATGTCTTTATTTCATCTGTGGATATGTAATATCATTTTACTTATATTCGTTAAGTTAAGTTAAGAGTGTGAAATAGAGGGGTGATGTTTATGAAGCCATGGGTGTTGCTAGTTAGCCAATGTAATTTTTTATAAACGACAATTGGTGTCAAAAAAGTGGGCTAAAGCTCATTTGCCACTTCTATACATATAAAACGAAAAAATACTATTGAAAGAGAATGCTTGAGTTTATTTGCCTCTTCATTAGTCAACACCGTGACACTTCATTTTTATCCAACTGCTTCAGCAGGAGAGTAATGTTATAAAAGCGTATGTATGTACGCAGATTTATATGTTCTCTGCTATAGACCGAAGGGTTCCACGGATTTTAACTTATAAGGTAATGGTTTTCTTGATAACACAAGTGACCGGACACATTCAAATATGTTTTAAGCAGTATCGGGCTTCGTTTTATGTAATTTCTATCCTCGCGCTTGACTTGGGGAGTTTGCCGGTGAGTGCGTTACGAAAACGAGGCTAACAGAAGTTGATATTCAGAGATATTAGTTGATGAACATAGAAGTGTTAGGTTTCGTATATTATTGTAGAATAGAGAAAGAGAGGTTAAATCACACGTCCTTTCTCTTCCTCTCATAGCCTTTGCATGAAATACAGTTGTGTTGGTATTAAGTTTTACTTCGGTCGGGTAGTCTAAAGCACATGCGTATTTTTTAATTTAACGTTGGGTGAATTGCAAGTGCACAATGTTAATTCATTACATGTATGTTTCCAGAGAGTTCCATTACGGTCCAGACGTGCCACAAATTTCGGATAACGCAAATCCGAAAGTGACAACACCGCCAGAATCCACGTTCAAGAAGTTGGCGCCTTCCAAAAACAGATACACCCTGTTAAGGGACGAGTTATAAGTAATCTGTGCAAAAGCTATTTAATGCTAGCAAAAAAAGTTATTTTTTTTTTTTCATTTCCTTCATAATTTTTTTACATGCGTATAAGCCGTACCTATTAAGGTCAATACTTCCATTGTAGGCTAAATGCGACTTGTGATAGACTACTATCCATGTTATTGTAAGTAAATGTACATATTGAATAAATAGCATATTGTTGAAATGTGGAATGTGTCAGTGATTTATTTCTTCCTTTTTTTTAGGTAGTTGAGTCTAACGCTCTTTGTTTTAGTTGTGACGCCAGGTGAAGGTGATGTATTGTTGTCTTTGTGTTTTTTTTTTCGTCCCAGTGACAATACGTAATATAAGACCACGTAGTGTTGTGCCTTTTGCGCAGAAACTCGGAAACGCTACAGAGAGAAATAAAGTATTCGGTGCTGGAATATATCTGTCGTAAATTCTACTCAGGGGTCCTTGATTTGCTATCATTTTGGAGTAATACGGTCACATGTAGTCGAGCTAGCTCAGTTAATCGGCGCAACACGCCGGAGGTCGCGGGTACGACTTCCGCCCAGGTCATAGATGTTTATCTATGTATTATATTTATTTCTATAATAAAAATCTTAAATATTGCCGTAAAATAGTGCCGCTGACATGGAGTGATTGGTCCACGGATATTTTCATTATATTATATATATTATATATATATATAATATTATATCAAAGTGTATGTATATTTTGGTCATATCCTGGCACCATTGCGTATCTTTAAGAAGTGAATCATGGTCTGCAGTATAAACTACTGTCTCAGACATACCAGCATACATAGATTGATGGTCACTAAATGCGTAGTATTTATTAATTATCTACAAAAATAACAAATTATGTACCAGAATGTTTAGACTGCAAAGCGATAGTGTGCCTTTCACACTGCTACAAAATGTACGTAAATATAAATGTTTTAATACTAAAATACTTTTGTAAAATCACCCTATTTTTATATCTAAACAGTGGTGTAGTAACTTTGGTTGTAAATTTAGAGAGTAAAAAACTCGCTTTAAGTGTGAGGTACAAAGGTACAAATATGACTACGGATAACATTAGGGGCCATTCGGTAATTACGGCACTTTCCCGGTGGGGAGGGGAGTGGCCAAACCCCTCGTAATGTTTTCCAGAAATTTTGATCTGTGTCAAATGGGAGTTAATGATTGGTCCTATTGTAACAACTTTATATTGTTGTGAAAACCAAAATGGAATCTGGCATAGGAATAAGGGGAGGGGCTAGAAAAAATTACGTAACTTTATATTGTGACGTAAGAATAAGGGGAGGGGCTAGAAAAATTTACGTATTCTTACAAGGGCATCGGCAAGGTCCACAATTTCCAAAGTCATCCTTATGTTATTTATGAATGGCCTCTTAGAACTTACTATTGTTTTGTACTTTGTGATTAAATTGAAACCATTTAAGCGTGTTGTAAGTACTAATTTATTGTAAAACTATGGTATAGATCAAAATTTCATTTAGCAACAAATAAGGTAAAATGTATGTACTTTGAAAGAAGTATAGACAAATTATATGTAACAATTTTCTCAATGTCATAGTTCATAGCAGCTATCAAGTTTAGTTTCAGCTAATGTCTATTATTTTATAAGTTTCATATAAACAGACAAGATAATATTTAGTAAAAAATAAAAGAATAAATATTGTTTTTTTTTTTATTTTAGTTTCATATCTCACTATCAGCTTTTATTTTCTTATCTTTTATCGATGTAATTGTTATAAATAATGTCTCAGTTCGTGTGGTATTTTTTTTTAAATCGTTGCTGTCCTACAATTTATTCGCATATTATTTATTTATGAAGTAATGACTTATTATTATAGAAGTGAGTTTTCTTGCATTTAGTTGTATATAATAAATTTATTTAATTTTGTTAAGATTTTTAATTATTGGCTCAATTTATGAACAGCAAAGTATACAATCTTAAATTATAATTCTACTCCACTAGATATAGTAACAATACAATACAATTGTACGGTTTCATATCGCCAGTTGTCAGTAATTTTATGTATGATTTTAAATATTTACTAGTTTTATTAAATATTGCATTTTATAACAAAGAAAACCTCAATTGTGGGGCTTATTTGGAGCAAATATCTGGTGCTTTAAACATAACAAAATAATATTAAAATACAAGTATTTTACTGAAGTTAAGTTAGTACGAGTAATTATGGAAAAAATAGTAGGAAATTTTACAAAACGACAGTAGTCCGTAATAAATCTGTAATACAAAAAAAACCATTAATTTAAATATAGTGTAAAAACATTTTGTATGTAATTTGCGTCCTTATCAAGTTGATATATTTTTTTGTACCTACTCCAGGAATGATATATAACTGTATATTTTGTGAGCGTGTGCTATGAATAAACTTCTTTATTTGCGACTTTTTTTGTGTTTTTACTGTAATTTAGCTCTGTTTCATAGTAGATAGCGTAATTACTTAATCCTGGCAGAATATTAATGGTCGATTCTCCCAAGTGTATTTTATTTTCATAAATATGTTTGCAATGTTCATTAACATTGCCATTGCAACATTAGTTCAACACTTAATTCGAACCCTGGAAATCAGCGGTTGGATACGCTAATCGATGGAAGTGGTGTAGGCGGTTATTTTGAAGAGCATAAAAGCATTCGATCACACCGGTCTGATGATCCTGCGTAGATTATGATAATCAGACAGACACCTTTTTTTTTCGTTTACGCAGAAAAACTTATGAGCACCGTTGGGGTGCGCCAGCTTCCGAACCTGGTAAGAGTCGTTAACTGTCCGAAACCATCGCGGGTGCCATCGTTTTTGTCAAGACGCCACGGAGACAGGTACTTATCGGGGATCTATGATGAAGGCTCTATATTATAGGAAGAGGTAGTGCTGCAGGCCACGCTGCATAGGACCATACATGGTGTGTGACACTACACCCTCCTATGCAACGGAATTGGGCCGGCACGACCGGGGAAGTACCTCTCGCTCACAATACCGCCGTTAAATGACATCTTCAGTGTCGCGTTTCGTGCGATTTGTGAGCATGTTGGGGGGAGGGGGGAAGGAGGGCAACACGTCGTCATAGTAATTATGTGGATGTTCATGGGCATGGGCTCTTAGTCTGGATCAGCATGGATTCGTCAGCGGGCGTTTAACTGTAAGCGTATTAAAATCAGTGTTCTAGATAGTAGATAACACCACATATAAGCACCAGCTCGTCCTTTTGGATAATGGATGGTGGCCATTGATACTGATAAATTAAAAGCTACCGGCATCTCCCCGAACATCTTTCAGACGTAACTTATTTCTGTAATCGTTATATTGGCTTCACAGTTGGCCACCGCACGTCTTGGAAGTTTTCTACAATGGGATCTCCCCCGGGTTCGGTATTCGGCCCCACACTATGTAAACTACTCCTGGACGATATCCTTAAATTGCCGAGACCAGAGGGTGTAAGTTTTGTGGCATACGCAGACGATTTGACGCTTGCGATCGAGGCACCGTCGCGCGCCGTTATCGAACAGAAATGTTCCACGATCTTGAACAGTCTATGGGATTGAGGGGATTCGGAATAGGGTAACATTTTCCGCAGCCTAGTCCCAGAGTGTGACAATTAAAAGTGGTCCGACTGTGATCTGTCACCTGTGACTTGAGGTACACATAGACGATGCTATATGCTTTGCGCTGCATGCGGTTTTGATGGCGAGAAGGCCGACAAACCTTTCGGGAAGGTATCACGTGTCTCTACCTCTTCGTGGGGTGTGAAGTACCGGGACTTAGGTTCCTATACCACGGAACTTAAGTTGCAATTCTGATATATGCTGCAGCGCCTTGGTGTCGACGCTCTCACTTGTATGTTGTACGTAGTGTATTATTACGCACCCAGAGACCAGCTTTGATTTTATTGGCGAAGGCCTGTCATGCAGCAGTGCGGCGCTACCAGTATTGGCCGGCGTTCGGTTTGCCGACCTGGAGGTTTCTCGAGCGGGACGCGTGCAGGAAGAGTGCTCGGGGCTCAAGGGCAAGGTGCACAAGAAAAAGAGAAGCGCCATCGCGGACGATATCATCTCCACTTGGCTGTCACGCTGGGCCGCGTGTGCCGACGGGAGGGAGCTGTACTGGTTCTTTCCAGAAGTTACAACGCGTCTGACATATCAATGGGTGGAAACTGCGTACGTTATTTCGCAGATACTAACATGACACGGGTGCTTTAGAGGTCACCTGCACAGGATGGCTTCATGTGACCTGCCATCATGTCCTTTTGGTCATGAAACTGAAATAAGAGACCATGTATTGTGGGAATGTGACTTGTACAAAAGCGAGCGGAATGCCATGTTGAACGGCATCCAACGGACGACAGTAGGCCTAGTCTATGAACAGGATTTGGTCGCAACAGAGTTTTAGGCAATTGAGTACATTTGCGCATACATGGCACGCGAAGAGGAAGGATGGGTAACGACGTAGCTGCATCGAGGTAATCAGGGCTGACGAGGCCACTGACAACTTCTGTCTTTGTGGTGTCAGGCCACAGAAAGGGGACAGTGAAATAAGAGGACACTTGAATAATGTGTGGGGAGTCAAGAGTTGCACGTTGGGGAACAGAGCCGGTGAGCAAACCCCCGTGCATCTCCCATGATTCGCTCCGTATACTGAGAGCTGGGTACGAGCATGGGTGGAGGTGGGTAAGTGCCCCCTTAGTCTATAAGAAAGAAATAACAAAATACCACGATACTTTTTTGGAAGCGTGTACAAAATTTCTAGCCCCAAGGGCTTTACCAATATGATTGTTATCGAAGCTTACCGTGGACGAAGCCGCAGTTTAGTTCGCGTGTGAGTGAGCAGCAGCTCAGTTTTAAGACATAGCTCATATAGAGCTCTTCAGTCCTGCAGCAGCACCTCAGAAAGGGTGGACAGTCGTGATGGCCAATTTAGTTGCAACACAGCCTTGCACTATCTCTGCCTAAAGGGATGGATGTCACTTGAAAATTAATAGTTAATGTATGTTGGATGGATGGAAGGCGCAGTGTCGGCAGTACATCCAGACCGGGTGGGAATCTAGTGAACAGACGACCTGCTACCGCTGGATAGATACCGCTGCCTTCCCCAGAGTTCCACTCGCCCTCGGGAAGGCCTATGTTCAGCAGTTGAAACTCGACGTAATCTGGCTCCTGAGTCCGTAATGGTAGGATGGTGGTCCCCAGCTTTTACTTGTACACATAAAGAGCTCATAAATTTTGCCCACATGAAGGGCAACGACATGCGGCTTGAACCACGGTGGGGAGGTGCCTAATTACCTTAATTACTAAACGATCAAGTTATCGATAAAGTATTTTATATCACCACAACTATTGTCTAAGTGTTCGTAGGTACATATTGTTAAAGCATAAAACGAAATACGATTTCCTAATTTACTTCATCCCGTCCAAGATTTTTTGCTCCACCTTCATCTTGAGTCAAGCCTAGTCGGGGCGGTAGGGCCTATCAATCTAATGTTGATTTGTAAATTCGGGGTGACCTGCAATTTGAGTTAACGATACTTTAGTACTTTAGTATTGAAGCTAGTGGAATTCAAGGGGTATTCTTTGTACCCCTCCCTCTCTGTAAAGAGAAGGAGGCAACTCTTGCCCTGAGTACGGGCAAGAATTGTCGCGAGGCGAGGATGAAAACATCACCCCATTGCACTATCGTGAACTTGGTGCGATTGTGCTGTTGAAAATCCCAACGAACAAATTTTGTTATACCTATGTATGTACTTCCTTGCGATTGCAAACCGACTTTGTATACAGATGTCTAGTTCGGATGGCCCATTGCCGGGTATTAGGTTAATGAGGGCCTCTTAATTGGGTAGACCTAATTTTAAGCTTTTGCAATAAAAAATGCCCTTAGGTTAAGCGTTAGCTTGTAATAACGACATGGGTTGTGAGAATCATTAAGGAAACAAAGTATTGCTAATAATCTCGAGGCGTAGTCGGCGTCAATCGGACCATTAACAGTCTGTTCGTAACGGCTTGTTGTGTTAAACAAACTAGCGACTGCCGTCGTCTGATTTAGGGCAAATCGGCTGTCACGGCAGAAAGGCCGTTTGACGGCCACCGCCGCACCGCAGGGTGTCTGCTCCGTCGGTCCCTGCCACAGACATCTTTTTTGGCGCTAAAATGCGTATGCTTTAAATTTTGACCATCTAAGTTAAGATTATTAAATAGTCAATATTAATAATCATTTTAGGTAATACTGAATTCTACTTTAGCTTTAAATGGTTCTCCTCTTAGGTAACATATAAGTTAGGTTTAGTATATTTGTACAGCAATGGGTATAACCTAAGGTTAAAACATTTACTCCTTAGTGACTTGGTTGATAGATATTATTTATAAATATTTATGATACTAACATAAAGTTAAAAATTGAGCAGTGTGATCATATTTATGTAGCTTTCAGTATTCGAGTCGTTTTTTGTATAAAAAGTACAGAATTTTTTCACACACGAGTGAAATCATTTTGAATGGTTATTACACAAAAAAAAAACATGACGTGTCTTTTAGATAAAAACGATGTTTTTTTTTACAGTTGCGTATTGCTTTTGTGTCATGACACTCGGTGCGAACTTGTAAGGCACAGGTATGTCGAGTGATCTTGTTACACTTTGACAATGAGATCTGAGATTATCACTCCTTTACGTATGATGTGAAGCCGAGTGGATTTCCGATCAGACAGCAGGAGCGTCCGTTTTGATACAATAGCAATATAAAACTTATACGTAATCGAATCCTTACGTTGCCTTTTCGTATTTTTTGCGCTTCTATAAACTGCTTAATTGTGATGTTCGATTTTACTAACACTTGAATAGTGCGCTTGTGGTAAATGGGGTATATTGATTTTTTTTTAGTATGGGGGGACAAACGAGAAATCGGAGCCTTTCAATGACTACCGACGCCCATGAACAGCAGCATAATTATGCCGATGCGTTGCCTTCCTTTTCACCACTCCCCAATGGGCCACCGGCTACTCACCGCACGGAACGCGACACCGTATGTGTCACTTTTCGAGAGAGAGCGAGAGGTATCTCCCCGGTCGTGCCGGCCCTATTCATTTGCATAGAATGTAGTACTAGCCTAAAAGTGTTTGTAATCTTTAATTTTGACTTTATTGACGCCGAATCGGGCTGGCACGACCGGGGAGGTAGTCGCTCGCGTGATAATGCTTTACAAGTGATGGCTTTTTCGTCGACTATTGAGCATTTTGTGAGTAGCCGTGAACCAATGGGCGGAAGGGAGTAAACGAGGACAACGAGAGCGGATGCTAATAGGCGTAATGGTAGTCACAAAATTGCTCCTATTTCTCGTTTGTTCCACCTTGCTAATACAAGGCAGTCTATTTTTTATCTTAGATAATCCTAATAGATTTACCAATGTAAATGTCACATTATCAAACAAATTGCAACTCAAGTCAAATATAGTTCTCAATCATTTTAGGTATTTAACTGTACACGCAGTATTTTATATATTATCCTACTTCAACAAACATTCAGATTCAACAGGTGCTTTACAAGCAAGTAGGTA
This sequence comes from Eumaeus atala, assembly GCA_017140195.1. NCBI lineage: Eukaryota > Metazoa > Arthropoda > Insecta > Lepidoptera > Lycaenidae > Eumaeus > Eumaeus atala. The sequence goes on along the minus strand of JAFELO010010685.1, from coordinate 206,221 downwards.
TTGAGTTATCTTTAGTACTTAAATCATCTACACGTGAGCTGTTCACAGCAAATATCAATCAAAACGTAAAACATGAGTTTCTCCCTCCGCTAGATGGCGGTACAATGCTAATCGTTACATTTAATCGAGCTGAGCGACACCGTTTTACGGTGCTCTTTTGCTGTAAATCCTAGGTCTTTGTCAATTTCAATGAATAAGTATGAGGTAGACTCATGCTGCATTGCAGCCTAATTGGTAACAAGACGCTGCAGTAAAATGATAGCTATGCTGTCGCGTTTCGTTTTTAATAGCCGGTGGCCCATCGGAGGGAAGAAGGATAGGAAAGACGCATCTGCATGACAACAATAATGCAGGTGTCTATGGGCGTCGGTAGTCGTCAAAAGGCACTGATTACTCGCTTGCCCCTTATACTATAAAACAAAATAAATGATAGTTTGGCCCTAGGAACATGCCTGTGGGTTTAACACACCTAACTACCGTTGAGTCAGCACCTCTGGAGCAGGTATTATACAACGGAAACATTATTATATAAGTACATGGTATAACACGTATAGATGCATTCGCGGCTTAGACAGAATTAGAACCCGCAAACTCTGGTATAGTGTACGGTGTCCCGGCCACGTTGCCGCTACGCAAAGAGTATAAAAACGAAATTTACCTAACACTTTCGTCAGTCCCATATTTCGCTCTCACAGTGGACGCGAAACAAAGGCAGAAACTCGACACCAGGCGGCTCTCACAGTTCGCCACAAAGCTATACTCAAGCAATAGACAGGAAGCGAGTCTCGATAGAGCCAATTACCCGCCCACGACATATGAAACCCGCAATTAGTGTAAAACATCGCGGGATACAGCGGAAATTAGGTGCTCCATGGGCATTAAATACATTTCGGTATGCATAGCAGTTGTCATGAAATTCCATTCAATGATTCAAGTTCTGCAATCAATGGGTTCTCGTAAACCGTGGCACTTGTATTATTTTATTTCATATCTATATTTTTTACTATCTATATCTATATAAAACTCTGATGGTAAAACCATGGGACGCTCATAGCCCGCGTCTCCATGAACGCCTACGTTTTTTTAAATTTCATACTAAGTTAAAAAATGAGGCACTTCGAGATTAACGAAATGTTATTCACCCGTTTGGAGTAGTATATTCCGCTAAAACTAACCCAAAAATAAAAATCCTATTTCTAACTTTAAAAAATATTGACTTTCACACAAAGTTTCAGCCCCCTTTTCCACTACCTTCGGGGTAGAAATTCCAAAATGCCTTTCTTAGTGCGTGCATACTTAAGAAAGCGACCCTGCTCATCAAACTTCATGGCCCTAACCTTAGTTTATGCTCGGCGATGATGAAACAGTCAGGCAGGATATGTTATTTTATATGTAAAATTATCAAAAAAGTACAAGAGTACGGTGCAAAAGAGAAGGCGATTTATTGTTCATCGAAGACAAAAAACTTTGTACATCGTAGCTCATATGTCAAGATCCCGTCATAAGGTCCTTTCCGTTGTGTACTTGTCTTGTTGCTACTTACCACAGAACCAGGCTAACGTGGTGTGATAAGTCCAGAGCCGACAGCATAATTTCTACAACCCACTGCGGCAAAATTGCATCAATTTTGCCAGCCAATCCATGTAAAGTTTTATCAGTGAAGATAAAAATGACCATCTCAATAGGAGGGCATAAACAGAATGCATGTCAAAAGCGAAATTATTGAAGCGAACCGACCTGTCGCTCGTCTTGTTCACCCCGGGCTCGGCGTGTTTGATTTCGCATTACATTCACAAAAACCCAGTAGCGAAGATTTATGACGTGACGAGAAGGATCATAGCGCATTAGTACCTAGCATTGTCCACTGCATGCGGTCCTTGACAAAAACTGCACCAGACAGTAGCAAGTGCATGCCACATTCCAGCACTACAGCGATTCAGAAGCGAACGTAAAATAAAACGTAGCTGGCTTTAAAGCATTGAGTTATCAAAGCGCAGGAGGCTTTTGTTCTATACCGTCGTAAATATATCCACAGGTTGTTGGATTTTTAAATGGTGTTGATGTTAATGCATTGTGTATGGGTACAAAGGTACTTTCTGGGAATGTGTGAATTTACTTCATTATATATTCTAGCGTAGCTTTTTAACTTTGAATAATATTATGCTGAGCTACTGTTTCATTGTTGAAAGTACGATAGAAAAAAAATCCTGGGAGGTAGTGCCAAGCTGCATTGTAACAAAATTGGGCCGTACCACCGGGGACGTACCTCCCGTTCACACAATACCGTCGTATAGCGTCAGCTATGCTGTCGCGTTTTGTGGGGTTTGAGTGTAATCCGTGGCGCATTGGCGCCGGGGGAAGTCCATCTTCCGCATTTACTCCAAAGGCCCACCGGAAAATCGTATGTGTGAAAAGTGTTCTACCAAACGAAACACCCCAGCTTATATTGAGATATAAGTACTTACTTAAATAATAGATATAATTACTTATTTAAGGAGTAAAGTGAACTTAGCCGGTCCAGTTCGGTTGCAATGCAGCATGGCAATACCTCTTGTAAAGCAATCTATTACTACATTGTTACTTGTAGCATCATTCTCACAATACATTTTAGAACAATTCTTATTTTGCGTACCCCATTAGGAAGCTAGCGTGAAGATATGTAAACTTTTATTAGTGAAGATGGTGAGGTATTTCCCGCTCACATGACATCGCCGTAAAGTGACAGCTATGCTGTCGTGTTGCGCGCGGTTTGTGAGTTGTCGGTGGACCATTGCCAGTTACAACCCAGGGCTGGTGAAACCACGTAAATGTGATTCCCCGCGACAACAAAAGAAAGGCCGTAATAATAACAATATCTGAGGACTAAGTACTGTAAAGACTTGTGTTACAGGTACTAGACAACGGAAATATATATAGTATTTTTTATAAATTTAAGAAATTTTATATATTTAAGATTTCTATTGTAGAAATACATATATAAATATCCACGACCTATGCGGGATTCGAACCCGCGACCTCTAGCGTAACACGCGGCCTAACCGCCACGTTACCAACTGAGCCAGCCGCTCGTCGAATATCCTCCTTTTAAGCCTTTCAAGATCTCGACTGTTTTATCGGATTATCCACTGAAAATGCAATACTGGGTGTTAAGCACGCTGTGAAGTACTACACTGATCGCAGCACGCCTGTTCACGCATGCTTTCTTGACCTGAAGAGCGCATTTGGTCTGTTTCTTACGGTATACTCTCTGGAAGAAAGTGATGCACACTCGTGATATAATTAATATACTCAAATATTGGTACAGCAACTGTAACTGATCTGCAGTTACGTTCGATGGAGAACACACGCTATCTCGTCCGTATGGCTTGGAGTGTGATGCGAGTTCTCCTACGCTCTTCAATATATACGTGAACCAGTCGATTGTGGAGTTGAGCAGCATCAGAGTTGGATGCCTCATTGATGGATTCTCTGTGCTTCAGTTAGGCAACAGTTCCAATATATACGACCAGTGGGATAGAATGACATTGACATTAATAAGTTAATATGCTATTATATAAAAATGAACATAATTACACAATCAAATTGTCGCTGTATTTGAAATGATAACAAATAGGCAGGTGTTACAGTTTTAGATTTATTTCTTTGTGTAAAACTCAAGTACGTAAAATTTCGCGTAAAATATACAAGTTTACATTATCCTTTTTTAGAGATGTTTTCGATTTGGAGATATCAAAAAGGTTATTACGACGGATTGTTAAAGAAAATATTACATCTGATGCGGTCTAAAACAAAAGCAGCGCGGTCGTTTTAAGAAACTGCCATATTTTAACAACCTGTAATTAAAGGTTTGCCTCCACTCGTGTATGCATAAATCATATGTCCGCGGCGAACTCGCCCGAAATAGAGAAAAAATTAAACGCATTAAACTGTGGGAGTTTGGAGATACTATTTCGTATATCTTTAAATATTTAATTATTAGTTTGGTGTACGATTTAAATTGATAATGATCAATTCAATTGAACGTTTACATTTTGTATTAACATGCGCAGGAGTTGCAATAATGTAGAGCCAGGACGGAAAAATAACGGTGGCTCTCATTTCTCAATATACTTTTATGTTATATATGGAGAAACGAAAAATCAGGCATTTTCATGAATATTGACACCTATAAACATCCGCATAATTGTTATGAGGACCCGCTGTCATCTTTTCTTCCTCTCTTTGTATTGGTACTTTTACCCCTTTTATATGAGGAGGGAACTAAAGTGCAAGAAGAGGAGGCGCTTTTGCGCACGATGTGAGAACAGAAACCTCACCCTGTTGCACTGTCCGAAAATTGGTGTGGTTGTCCTGTATGGCTGTGCAATCCCTCTGCGGAGGTGGCGGCGTTCCTTTATGGGTCGCCTGGTATGCGCTGTATGGTACGCGCAGTGTAGAGGACTCCGGGGGTCACACCTGCAGGTGTCTTGACCTCCTCCCCTTCTCCTGTTCAATGGCCCACTGCTCGATACGTGACAGGACATTATCATGATACGGCAGCGTGTTGTACGTGACAGGTACCACAGTCTCTATAATCTGGTGAGACCATCGTAACGGAGCACGTCTTCTGGCGCTTTGGACCAATTGGCCCAGTATATTCACTTTCTCCAGTCTATGCCTAGAAGAAAGCGTAACATGACCGAAGAAATTTAGGGTTATTTCTCGGCAGATGGCCGAGAGCTGATTTAGATTTTCAGCACATTAGAACATACGTTGTACATACTATATTTTTTCCTAGATTATATATTATATTCCTTCAGTACCCAGACTAATCGTGGGTGTTCTAGCATATCTACTGGTTTTACGAGTTGTGGATGTACTAGCACACCTCTGCCTACCACTTCGGTTGTAAAAGACGTGAGGGTACCTTTTTTTAGATTTAACGTTTTCACAGATTATATGAAGATCGGTGAAAAAGATGCAAGTGATCGTGGTTGCTCGGTCATCTTACTTATGGGAATTCCATTAATGTACGTCTTTGGTTACGAATATCCTCGTTGCAAGGTTAGGTAGCAATTCATGGGTCCTGTTGCCTGCAGATCCGGGACCCTCCACTTATAGCGGCTGATGGCTCCCGTAGGGGTTCAGTTGGTATTGCTACCCAATAGCCGAGTCCAACATAGGTCTGGGGGTCTACCCGGGCTCGCAGGTATCATGCGTAAGTGCATTCCCCTTCGTCACCAAAAAAAAGGTAGTATTCATTCGAACACTGCTAATATTATTTACTTTTAAAAGCTAAAACGACGAGAACTTTGATTTACAAGCGACATTGTTAAAGCCTCTGTGGTTCATTTGGCAGTTCCTAAACATTCCGGTCTCGCCATTATATACTGTAAATTCAAATGTTTACAAAACATCATCATTAGCCTATTCCTGGCCACATTCTAACTAATACTAACATAATGCCAACACAGCTATTTTATTTTTTATTGATGGAATATTCAAAGAACCCTCATAAATTTGCGAGAACAATATCGCAGAGCTTTATTAAAATGTTGAAACTAATTTGATCATTTTCCATTCCAACACAGAACAACACTGTACAAAATGAGATACCACAAAACATGCGTGTAAGCTAACTAAGTTGTGTAAACAGCTTTCCATGTTTTCATGTACAGGCCCATAACTCACGGAGGGGCGGGGTGCGGGGTTGAGGTGAGGGGTGACAGGGGTGCGCGCGCGCCGCGAGCGCGGCCGCGGGGCGCGGGACGAGGTGACAACCGCTCGTTACGTGCGCGCCAAGCCAGTTATTAAAAACGTCTCGGCGCGAGCGGAGTGCCGCCCTGTAATTATCCAGTTGAAGGCTCTACAACGTTGTCACCACCGGAAATGCAATACGTGGATCCGCCCGCGCAACAGGTCCGTCCCCGCCTCTTCCTCATCACCATGTTTCACAACATCCACATTTACACGTTGATTTCTTAAATTTATCCAAAACTTCTTACTATCGAAAAACGTTTATGATGATCTTATATGGATTGTGTCTTGGTTTATTCGATTGTTCATTTTTTCGACTTGAAATTGATACATATATACGAAATAATCTCTTGAAAGTAGGCTTCGATAACCATGTTTAGATTGATAAAGTGTAATTGTAATTTTTAATATGTGACTCTACATTTAAGTAGAGTCCTTAAGAACGATATCTCTATGGTGGTAAAGCTAATCACTCCGGATTACATCTTTTAAGTTGTTAATTATAGTATCTAATGTTTATTTATGTCTTGTTACAGATGATGAACATGGTGGGAGGCTACGGATGTACGTACGGCCGAAGTGATGTACTGTCACCAGCCTCCGACTACTCTTCATGCAGCAGTGCCTCTTCAGGAGCTTGGTGTGGGACCACGTGGAGAGAACTACCATACCATCAATACACATCGTACTGGCCAACAAGTAACACGACTGAAGAGGCTCGCGAACTTCAAAGACGTTGCGCCAAGTGCCGCTGCCCCAACTGTCTCACGGAAGCTGCAGGTTTTGGGCCAAACTTCGGCAAGGATGGTGCGAAGCGAGAACATGTCTGTCACGTGCCCGGCTGTGGTAAAGTTTACGGGAAAACCTCCCATTTAAAAGCCCATCTACGTTGGCACACCGGCGAAAGACCCTTCGTCTGCAATTGGTTGTTTTGTGGCAAGCGGTTCACACGCTCCGACGAGCTGCAAAGGCATCTCCGGACACACACTGGTGAAAAGAGATTTGCGTGTCAGATGTGTACCAAGCGCTTTATGAGGTCGGACCATCTAGCGAAACACGTAAAAACTCACGCGAACATATCGAGAAAAAGCAAGAAGACAAAAGAAGACGAGAAAGCTGAAGCTCCAAAGCCAGAAGAGAAGAAACAAGTTCCAGTTGAAGTGCCAGCCACATCAACGGGGAGCATTAATTATGGCACGGTGCCAGTGGCTAGCTCAGTGCCTAAACAAATGTTGAACCACGCTACAGTAGCCCCACATGTCCCCACGAACCCTAGTTATAACAGTGCCCCTGTATTCGGTAGTGGTAGTGTCGTGTACGGCAGCAGTTGGGGCCCAGATGTGCGCCAAGAGGCTTTCTACGCCCGAGCCCCTGTTAGGGACCACAGGTTCTACCAGCAGTACCCCACGCCCCTGCCTTACCAGTGCGCGACGAAAGATAATTACGTATTTCAGGGACATTATAACTTACAACCGCCCGTCGCAATTGGGCAATAATATTTGTTTGATGTTACATGTAATGACTAAGTTGCTGTGTTTTTCTCGTTAGTGGCGTTATTCGTTCCAGTTACCACATGAAATTGTGATGTGCCTTATGGTTAGTGTTGTAAATTTTGTATATTTTTTTTTTAAATAAAAGATACATTTTTAATTTCGTTGTTTTATTGTGATGTTTTATTAGTTCAATTTATTTTCAAAATATTGCTTTAACAACCGCTACATAGATTTTATGCCTTTAAATAACTTATTCTAAATAAAAATAAGAGATTTCAATAATGATTATCATCATCATCATTAAATTTAATTTTATTTAAATAATATCTTGTTTCAGTAATTATTTATTTACATAGAATTATATTTTGTAAAGTGAAATATTCACACAAAATCATCTAAATATGAAATAACATATTCAAAAGTTGCAACACTTTCTATCGACTGCTTTAATCGAATATATAAACAACGGTCGTGGAGTACATTTATATATATGTAGTATGTAAATGTACTTTTTATATAACTTATAATAAATTATTTAGGTTTTATATTTACGATTGGTCTTTCACTTCTTGAAGAACGTTAACTTGGCCTGCTGTTGATGGTAATTTAGGGTGATCCCACACTTCGGAGGCATTTTGAAAATCGTAGTAAATATCTTGGCTATATTTTTAGTTGAAAGACGAATTAATATACAATAATTATGGAATAAAATGTATATTTTCCTGACGTGACTTGTTATTTTGGACATTAATATATTATTGTGTTTAGTAATTTAATCATAATAAGATGATTAGGTTGTACTTAAATAATATATTTGTTAGCTTGCACGTTGTGTATTTCGCGGGCTCTACGCCGGCGTCTACGAGCCGCGTAGCACTTAACGAGTTCTACGGTAATTAAGATCATTTTAACGACACATAAACCAACGTCATAATGAATATAAATATTCATTTTTTTATTTTTTATTAATTAATTTTAATTTACATTCGTCTGAAGTGACGTGTGTAACTAAACAACCTGTAACCATCTTTATTCATTAGGCCGTTAACTGCAAAAATAATTTTTCACTTCTCGCTTGTCAATTAATCAAATAAGCTTTTCAGTTTTTCTATAGTATAATAGCGAACGAGTAATCGGAGCCTTTGTAGATTACTGACGCTCATAGATATATTACTGACACGCTGATGCGTTGCCCTCCTTTACTCCTCCTCCCCAATGGGCCATCGCCTAATTACAAACCACACAAAACGTGACAGCACAGCTGTCACTTTACGGCGGTTTCATTTGAGCAAGAAGTACCTCCTTGGTCCCGCCGGCCTAATGGGCTTTGAATGGAACTACTCCTTACCAAAGTAGTTGCGTGTGGTGTATTAATGTATCCTTAGCTACCCCATACAGGCTTCATCCAATTGCCTCTAATGGGAACTTATGAAATCGCAATTTATTTGATACCTAAGTTCGTTGTAGGCTCATTGGGACTATAATTCAGACCTGTGAAACTTCACAGGCCCTTTAGTACAATATAATAGACATTATACTAATCCCGTGTAAATATCACAATGTTGATGAGCCGTCATTTGTATATTTATTTTATTGAAAAACAAATGTAATGTCGTAACCGATAAAATTCAAAGCTGTGGCACACATAAATAAAATTTATGTGTGCCATACAATATACTTGACCCACAGAACTGGTGAAACATTGTCAATATAAAAGTTAAATCCTTTATATAATATTATGAGCTATATATATTTTATTATTTACAGTACGTTTAATCGTAGTTTAATAAAATAGGCAGTGTAGCACGAGTTCTTCCGTCACTTGCGTTTCCTCCTCTCGTCGCTAGATGTCGCCACGCGCTGCTGCTGGCTGGGTGCGGTTCGTATCGTAATTGCACGCGGCTATTATCTGGGCGGCGCTCGACGCGCATGGCGGCCGCGGCCGGTGCGAGCGGGATGCACTCGATAATACGTAAAACAAAACGAGGGAGTAATGATGGTAAAAAACGAGCACGCAAATTATAGTGAGAAATGAGTACGGTAGCGGTGGGGGCTCGCGTGAAGTGGGGACGGCGGCAGTACCACGGCTCGCGCCGCCTGCGCGCCTCGCGAGTGTCTGTGAGTGAGTGACATGCGCCCCAGCCATGAGCGGCAAGGCCTCCTCACCGGACCTGCTCATGAACGTGAGTCCAGCACCCCAGAGCCTCACGACACGCACACGTACACCCACTAACACGACACACACACACATAACACGAGTCATATTTTAACGCTCAATTACAATGTTGTCTACTTTGTTAAGCAAATCTACTTTACATCAACAATACGTTCACATTAACGGTGACAATTATTGTGTACGCTCATGTACCTACAAATATACTTTATACACGTATTAACTCATGTGGAAATTAACATGTGTCTATGGTCTCAAACTACATGTCAGTACATGGAGTATGAAAGTCGTAACGGTCGTGTAAGAATGCCCACGGGTATTGTTGATTTAGCACGCACCATAAGAGGTACCGGGTCCCTTGAGCCCTAACCTCTATTACTATTCATAGCGCTCGCCCTTGTGGGTCGAGTGGAGATGGCTGAAACGCTTTAACAAAACTATTTGTAAGCATTAAGTCCTTATGTCGAACATGATCACTCTTCATGACATTTTCGTTAACTGCTTTCTGACTTATGTTAATACTAATTTCACCAAAGCGAAATGAAAAATAATAACATACCTATATCTGCTACCTGCGAAAGAGAAAACTGTGTTCGATTCTATTTTTAAAAATACATTATTTGTTTATGGTTTTTGTTGATACTATCTATATTTATTCCCATAATAAAACGTTAGATGAGTTACTTTTGTTATAAACAAACCATTTATATTAGTTCCGAGATATTACCGTCACCTCGTAAAAACTCAAACGTAAAATTTAATTGAATAAAGTCAAATAAATAAAATGGCTCCGACGGTCTGACCCGTGACCAATTCCTAATGACACACAGAACCATCATCCATTTTCTACTCAATTTCCTTTTCATATTAGTTTAATCTAGAGGCAGGACTACTGGCGCCAAAAATTATGCCACGACGGCCGTGTCGGGCGGTTAATCTGTTTAGTGTTATATTGTAGAGCTCTCGGCTCCTTTGTGCGATGGAAAAAGGAAGAAATTTATGCGTTCGGTCCCGTGTGTGAGTTTTTTGTGGGAATGTAATTAATAATTCGGCGGCAAAACTAACAGTGTTTTCGTTGCTACGTCAAATGTGTGATTGATGTGACGTCGGCCAGCAATTAGTCTATGAATCGGGATATCAACGTGGGCTAGATTTAAATGCCATCATTAGATTTAGTAGGTAGGTATATCTTTGACGTTTTAATTTGATTGCATCCTAGAAATTGTTTTTTAATTACAAGTATTATAGATATCATTACATCTTAGAAAAATCTTATAAATTACTTTATTATTTAATGACTAATAATATTATAAAAATAATTAATTAAATAATGTATGAATTTTGTATTTTGTTTGTTTTTAACTATGTTAACATCGGAATTTTCTTATAAATTTTGTATCTAATCACAATTTTGAAACAGTGTCGTAGCGGTGATTAATTATTATTTAATTGAGACAGTCTTAGTAGAGTAATCACTACAATTGGCTTCTAAAATCATAATTATAACACTAGATCTTTTAAATATTTTAGCAGCCATTTCTAACCTAAAATATGTTATGTCAGTGCAAAATTGCAAACCTCGTCCTCGTTATCATGGACTATAAATATTTACATATTGCCTTTATTAATTCCTTACGTGCCAATGATCAATGACAATTTGAGGTCTCGGTTTCCTCCGTCAACTATTTTTATATAACACATTGTTGTTGTTACAGTGTCCGTTTTGTTCTATGATGTTAAAATAACACGACGCTCAAATGAAATTACGTCGCAAATGGCCATTGTTGTTTAACGCCGTTCCACCACTTTACAGCGTGTTCCAAACTTGTTTTACCGGAACGGTGTAGGATGCGTAGGCTCTCGAGATTTCACAAGTCACGCTCCTACCCCGAGCTTCAGGTGTAATGGAACGGGGAAAGGCAACCAGTATTAACAGTTCGACCATAAATAATAATCCTACTCAACTCATATTAAATTTAGCTCTTGTCTCAAATATGGAATAATCAATTTCGATATTTACAGTTATTTAAATTTGGATTGCTTATTTGACTTCAACGAATTTAAATTAAAATTAACGTCTTATTTATTATTATATATAAATAAGACGTGGTAGAGTTAACCAACATAGGTAGCGTTCAGAAGTAATATTGAAAAGCTGAACGAGACCTTTATATCCTATAGGAGATAAAATGGGCCACCGGCTACTCACAAGTGTACGAAACGCGACACCGAGATGTCGCTTTACGCCGGTGTCATGTGATCTTTGGTCATGCCGGCCCAAAACCGCTGCAGTACAGCTTGGCTACACTACATCTTAATAAATACTAATTTCTCATGTAACGCGAATCACAAAAAAATTAGTTAGTATTAAATACAACGGATTTGCCATCATGCATTAAACAGAAAAGTTACTCCTCTAGTTATCTAGTGCCGTTAAATCCCTTAATTACGTCCGACGTTACTGACAGAAACTCCAGTCCAGAACAATTATGTACCAGGATAACAGCAATTGAAAGACGTCGAGATGAATATAGAATACCGTTGTACGTGTCCGGCACCAGTGGCGCATTTTAATTGACCACGCGATGTTGCCCGTTCGACTTTTTCTTCAAATTACTCTAAAGTGCTTAATGAGAGATGCGTGCAATGGTTCCCCGTACGCTGCTCTTATTTTACATAAATAGTCCAGCTCGAACTAATACCGATTCTCGGTACCGTAATTGCGCCTGTGACAGGCTTCCGTCGCCTTCGCGGAGGCTGTACACGTCAAACGTCTGTGCCTTCCAAATTGCCGGTTGTTGTACGTTAATAGTTGCATGCTGTGCGCACGTTACGCGTTTGACATTTAGCTAGTCCAGTTCTGAGCTGTCAATTAGTAGGCGACAGGCGTGCGTGGCTACTGTGTTCAGCTGTTACATCGCATATACTGAGGATTCTATATGTACTTGCTAGAAATGTGTCAGCTTTTCTATCCGTTGCTTTACGTCGATGCGATATATGCTATCTCTGTCTGGCCGAGTCTCGACTTTAATCGACTGCAGCAAACAGACGATATATAAAACAAATCCTAGAACTTTAAGTTCTTCTAATTCTTCATATTGACACGAACAAAATCCTAGAACTTTAAGTTCTTCTAATTCTTCATATTGACACGAACAGGCTATAAGTAATAGTTTCCTGGCACAAATCTCTTTTGCTAATTACATATTTTACGAGGTACAGCCCCCAACTTATCTGCTCAGTAGACAAAATTGCAATTACAGCCTTATACTAATTTATAAATAGCTAACTACAGCTGGTAAATAGCAACACTAAATGCAGCACTGGCGACGTTGCCTGCTACACGGATTAGTTGGTGGCACACATTCATTTACAATGATACAAGACACGATTTCATCACAAGACTAAGTCGTTCTTACAAAGCAGATTCTATTTAAAAGAAGTGCACAATTTGACAAGTGTGTACATGTTTTATACGGATTGTTTTGAGATGTTGATTGTGATCGACTGATATTGGTATTTTTATTTATATATTGAATGTTAAATATACGGCGCGTTTTGTTCAATTTCTGTGATTCGACTAGATATCGGCTAAAGGAGAGTCTGCATATTCTGTTTTCTATAATATTGGTACACTCCATCAGGTGTTCTCCAAGATCAGGTTATAAAAAGATAAAATGAATATTTTTCTTTAATTAAAAGCGGTTTTACGTTTATTATTCCAGCGCAAACAGAACCTGTTGCCGCGATTACGTCGGACGATCTAAAACCAATTATAGCCTGCACCCAACATCACGATTAAGATCAATGTTTTAAAACTTATTTTAATGTCATTAATTGAAATTCAATTTAATACTTTATGATTTAACTGTGCATGTCACAATTTATTACAATAAAACTTTACGAGAATTATACAATATATATTAATTGTAATTTTATTTTAAATGTTTTCATATTTTGTGAAATAAGCAATATGTTCGTGAATCAAGTTTATAACATCTATGGCTACGTTGTCCTCATTCAGACCATCCCCTCTAAGAATCGTCCAGCTCCCTACAAACCGCACAAGACTGGACTGTATAGCGACTAACTTACCTGGGATATATTCTAATCATGTCTAACTTAACTCATATACAGCGATAATTTTACAGATATCCGTCTTAGTTGTCCTTAAGGGTAGAGATAATGACGGTTATAAATAAGTACCAATTATATGTTATTTTGAATTTTTAAATAAGTACCAATTATATGTTATTTTTCTTGTTTATACCATAGGGGCATAGCAGCAATAAGAGCTTTCTTACTACTACCGACGCCCATGAACACCCGATTAATTACTATGCCGTTGTGTTGCTCTTCTTTCATCTTCCTCTCCCCCAATGGGCCAACAGCTACTTACACACGAAATCATGTCAGCACAATTATCACCCCGGTCGTGCCGGCCAGCATGGCCACTACCTCTTCCAATAATTTTCAGGATTTCCCATTTTTTTTTATTAATCGTTTATTAAAATAAATAAATGTGAATTACCTACACACTATTGCAGTGAAATCTATTTTATTCAGAATTAGAATTACGTACAAACAAATATTTGTTTTTTATTGTGTTTTCCAAAATGCCAATGCAAAGAAAAAGCACATAAAACATCCAAAAGTCCTGTGCTCGGTAGAGTGTTTCATTTCCGGGACAAGTCGTTTTGTCGTCGAGCACATTTTATTTTCGCAAATAAATGGCAGCATTTCCATAAAAAAGCAGTTTACTCTCCGTATGTTAACAAGAGCACGTGGCGCTCTCAATAAGCTGAATGGGTGAAAGATAGCAATTGTATTCTGTTCATGTATTTTTTGGAACGTTTTTTTCTATCATCATGACCGAACACCAGTATTTTATAGGTTTGTCTTAGTTTGAGAATTAATATAATAATAATCGATAGCTTGATCCAAAATCTATTTTCTAATATCGTATAGGGGGCAAACGAGAATCCGGAGACTTGGTATCTTCTAATACCCGTAAATATCCGCATTATACTCATGCGTTGGCCTGCTTTCCTCCTCAGCTCCACAGGGTCAACTGAAGAAATAAAATAAATTTATAATCAAAACTTAAAATCACTCGAATGTCATCATTATCATCTTTTTCTGGCATGACGCCGCCGTGTTGCCGACGACTATGTTGTCGTATTTTGTGCGGTCGGAAGTTTAAGGCCAATGAGAAGAGAACGAGAAAGGAAGGCAGCGCATCCGCCTACTGATTATGCGAATATCTATGAGCACCGGTGGGCATCAAGGGTACGATTTTCCGTTTGTTCTTTCATAAAAAACAGACATAACATTTTAATTGATCTTCGGGTATCCTCATTAACCGTACCAAACGAAAGTTAGGTGCTTCTTCTGTCACGCCGGTCTGGTTTGAAGCCACGGAATGACCTCGATACGCTTTACATTATACACCTGCAGTTTGCCAGATTTTGTTATCGAATGAGGGGGAGAGACGAGCACTCCATAGGCTTTTCACGCCTTGGGAGTGTAAGGTGACCCCGGATCTATCAGCCACATGGCCACCTCGACAGGTTGGATTCTTATATAGGACCAGAGTAACCTAATGCCATGGGGTCGAACGGTCAGCCTAGCCGAATTTCGGCCGCCATCTCTATACAGACCAGCCACTTGCACGGAACATGTCATAGTGCACAAGTGTGCTCGTAGGCACAAGTGCACTCCAACACGACGAAGGGACGACAATCCAACACGAATCAGGCGCAGACCGACGGCTTAACGTACTCTGCGAGGCATGGGGTTATAACAGCGCAAATTTCCTGCTTCCTGACTTAGGAATATCATTAGAAATCGAAAAACCCCATAGACCTTTTGGTCCGACCCGGGCCTCGAACCCATATCCTCACCACTGTGGTTGAACATACTTAACCACAGAGGCAGTCAAACAGCCCTCCCCATACCAAGTGACTGATTTAGCATGCTACTAATACTTGCTCAACTATCACTACTATCGCCCTCTGACACCGCATGTTTCAACATCATCGCGCACACTATCCTCTTTCCGCAATATAATGAGTCGCAAAAAGGAAACGTTAAAAAGAATTGACGGAACCCATTGTTTTACAACAATATCAACTCACACTCAGCGTCTTAAAACCGTCATTGTAAAAGATATGCACATGTCAAATTATGTAATCAGCAAAAGCAACTAGAAATCATGTGTATAATATTGACTTTGCAAAAAAATATGTTTGTTTCCAGAAACGTACTTTTTCACGAATGTTTTAGAAAGACAGTCCGGTATGAAATCGTGTATCTTGTATTTTTGTAAATCAATGATTTTATGATTGTAGTTTGCTTTTGTACGGTGTGTTACATATAACACACGTACATGTTAAGAATAGATGGTTATAACCAATTTAAGAGAACAACAGAAATATTTACAATAACACAATCATGGATCTACGAAGATAATGTAGGTATGGAACGTAACATATGTGAAGGTAAACTATTTTATATTTTTCACTACGCGTACACATAATATTATGATTCATGTTTTAGAAT
The DNA here is from genome assembly GCA_017140195.1 of Eumaeus atala. Classification (NCBI taxonomy): domain Eukaryota; kingdom Metazoa; phylum Arthropoda; class Insecta; order Lepidoptera; family Lycaenidae; genus Eumaeus; species Eumaeus atala. The sequence goes on along the minus strand of JAFELO010010685.1, from coordinate 190,258 downwards.
CTCTCTAAAATTTTTAACTAAGAAAGATAATCTTAATATGATCAGCAAAAATAAAATTATTCATAAATATCATATCAGCTCATCACATTTTGTTGATCATGACGATAATGATAATGATAATGATAATGATAATGATAATATAAATATCATTATCGTCATGATCAACAAAATGTGATGAGCTCTCATCGACTCAAGCAACAGCTAAACGAATTCCAAGAGCTGCTGCGTCATAATTTAGATGTTGAAGCTTGTAGTGAAAACAAATAAGCGAAGTTAATGAAAAGAAACAGATCATATGGAATCCCATACTTAGGTTTGCCTTGAAATAACTTAGCAATACCAGAACCATACAATATTACAATAATTAATTAAACAAGACATTGTGTATAGCAAATAAGTAGATCTTTATTTTGTCTCGATGTAATTCCAATGCTATGATTGTTCCAATTATTGATTCCAATGATATATGACGGTGACATTGCAAGTGCCATAAAAATTCAAAGAAATGATAATATTTGAAGTCCAATATAAACCAGGTCGTCGAACCTAGCTACAATACCAGTATTTCAGTGAGTCAATTGCCTTCAAATTTCAAAGAAATGATAACCCTGAGTCGATAAGTCGTATCACGAGATGCGCCCCGAGCGCGACGATTATTATTTCGAGCGCCGATCAACATGAAAATGAAGGCCCATAAATTTATTAGACATAGTGTCGGGCGAGGGCCCCGCGGCTCGCATTATATAAAACATGTCAAGAATTAACCTTTATCACACAAACAATATTTTACTTCGCCCATCTAAAACGATCGAAATATCCTACTAAGTTTAAATAAAATATAATAAAAATAAATTGTTTTTCAGTATCTTTTCTTCGTTTACACAAAAATAAATAACTTTTATTTTAACAAAAATCCTTCGTACATTATAATCGTGAGATATCCCCGTTAAGTAAGAGATGACTTGTGTTGGGGCTGTCTCTTCCTGTGACAAACGTTCACAAACTTGTACTTCCTGTTACAACTAGCACCACAAATTTTACTTTTGATAAAAATGCTCGTAACATATGTTTTCGTCATTAAATAATAATACACACATACATTGATGGATACATACATTTAAGTAAACAATAGCTGTGAGAGGAGGCGCCGACCTTCCTTGTGTTTGCCAATATTATAAATTGATGTTTCTGGCAGAGGTAGTGCCATGCGGCATAGGAGGAAGTAGTGCCATGCATGGTGCATAACACTTCATCATCCTATGTGACGGAATTGGGCCGGCACGACCGGGGAAGTACCTCTCGCTCACTTGATACCGCCGTAAAGTGCGTTCTTTGAGTTTGGTGTGGGGGGGGGGATGTTAGAAGGGCAACGCATCTGCGAGTGTCCACGGGCGTCGGTAGTCATCAAAGGCTCCGATTACTCGTTTACCCCTTATGCTATAAAAAATGTTTGACATTGTTCCACGCACAGACTACTGAACGGATTTGGATGAAATTTGCCACCGATATAGATTAAAATCTGGAATCATTTTGTATTTTTATTTGAACTTTGTAAGATCTGCTACACTGCAGCTACATGGGCCGGAACGACAGGGAAGCCATGTCTCGCTCACATGATACCGACGTAAAGTAATAGCTACGCTGTCAGGTTTCCTGCGGTGCCCCGTTGAAGGGAAGGAGGAAGGGAGGGCAACACATCTGCATGGCAATTATGCGGATGGCTATGGGCGTTGGTTGTTGTTTAAGGACTCCGATTTCTCGTTTGCCTTATAGGTACTAATAAAGAAATTCACCTCGAAAAAAGTAAATAGTTTCCTTTAGGTCTTTGCGCTGTTGAAACCGCAGGGCGCAGCCATTGTCATAAATATTTGAATAAACGTGACTTGTTTACATAAAACATGTTGGTACTTACAGTGAGTAGTCAAATTGTCGACTGCTTCTAGCAATCTCTCTATAATATACCAATTATATCGACGATTGCTCGTAATTTTCGAATTAATTCGCTTCGCCGTAATTATATCTAACTCTCGTCCAATGGCGCCACATAATATGAAATGTTAGATTTTAGTTGACTTCTTAAGAAGATATTCAACATCTACGAGAAAAATATGAAAAGTACAATCGTGTGAAAAACATGTTCAGCGTAACGCATTACTACGCTTTACCGCGCATCACATTCGTTGTTATGGAGTAAACTTCGGTTGTCAGTTACATACCGTTTATTTTTAATTCGTGATATTTAGCTAAAGTTGTTCGGCAATAACATCCACATTGCAGAGAATAGGATCGCCATCTGTACATTGTGGCAAGACAAAAGTGATATAGCTCTTTTGCAATTGACCACCGGCGAATTTGAAAATATCGAAAGCTTTTACATTCTTGCAACAGTTCGCCGGCGAGCCCCGATTCTAAACAGAGATATCGCGCCGACGCCAACCGACATCATAAAATGTTAATTTATTGCTTGATATTTTACATAAATTCATATGGACCGCTATACATCCGAGCCTTACATCACATAATTATAGTGCACACAATTATTATAATTTTCCCGCGTTCGTTCACGACGAGATGTGAGAAAAAACAATTTTATGAGGTAATTTATTAAGATTTATTAATGCCGTTTAACATTCATAACAAACACGATTTTAACATTTGGAAAATTGTAGAAAAAAAACAATATGACCATCGAAATAAAAATTGTAATTTAAGCATAAATAGACAAAATTTTTGTAAGTCAATGAATTTAAGGCGTATTTTATATACCTACCTAGCTTCGTCCGGGTGTATTGAGAAGTCTTGAAGACTATAATGATGCCTCTATGGTGTATCTTACATTGATGTAAAATATGTAATTGCATACTAATATACCGCCCCTCCCAATGGCCCTATAAGGTAAAAAGGCTCCGATTGCTCGTTTGCCCTCTTTTCTATAAAAACAATATATAAATATATTATAGGTACACATAAAACCGTTAGTAATGAAAATTAATAACTTCATTTCTTATCCAAACACATAGAATGTGATTCTTCAAATTTGGTAGACAAAGCGATTATCAAAACATTTTTTTTATAATTTATGAGGGTGTAACGGATATTCACACACAGTACGAAACGCGCCAGCAACTCTCGCGCGGTAATATGTAATCGAGCAACACTTCCCCGTCCGTCCCGGTTCAGCCGCAATGCAGCTGCCACTGGCCTCTTGCCGTGTTATAACTGTGACCAATAGTAAAGTGCCGACTTACTGGTACCGGTATCTACCCCACTTGTGACAGTTGCACTAAAGAAGCTGGCAGCACGCCATTTATGTGTTTAGAACATCAATGTTAATATGTACATGTTATAAAACAAAACCCCTTTTTTTACTGCTCTATGCTGACGGAATGGTCCAGGGCAGCTTCATAGCTCTAGGTCTAGGTGAGATTTGGGTTAATACGGGGACGGGCCCCCCAACTTTCCCAAAAGCTGTCAGTTTTCGATTTTCTCGAAATCTACTGAACGTATTTTTATGCAGTTTTCAGCCAGGGATAGAGCGATTCCGTAAGAAAGTTTCCGCCATCGTTATTTACAAGGGAAGCCGAGACAGGTCGCTAGTTGTACTGTAAAAACGAAATCTCAGAACATCTATATGGCTAGTTGTAATTACAACGTACAGATCTCCACACGTAGGAGCGCGTCTAACAATCGTTAATTCATCTTCGGATTAATTGTATACCACAAAATTGTGCTTTATTTTAATTACTACTTACATTCATGATTTATGGAAATAGTTTGATGTAAAAACAATGAGAAATGGATGTAACACCGGCAATTTCGAAGCAATGCGGCATCGTATTGAAAGATGTTGAATTGATTAATATGTGGTGTACAGGAAAAAAGTGATGTTGTGTAAGTGTTTTTTATATCTTCAGCATCATATTCGATTGTTTTTTAGGATTATTGCTGAGCATGAGATTCTCCTAACGAAGGCCATGGGCGATCATTATCCTACTAATGTTAGAAACGCGAAATTTTGTAAGTACGGAAGGATGTTTCTTACTCTTTTACGTAAAAATTATTGAATGGATTTGAATTTTACAACAGTGTAGCTTATACATCATATAACACATAGGCTACAATTTTTAAAGATATTGTGTGAACATATGTGTAGAAGAAGTCGCGGGCACCAGCTATATATATTACTATGTGGTTTTTTTTACCTGCACATATGTGAAAGTGAAGAGGAACCAAATATAGCTTCATCAGATTTGAAGGGTCGAAAGGAGTATCGCAGATGGGAGAGACGCATCCCAATATAATACTTATAATAATGAACAACTATTCTCCTGATCGGTGCGTGATAGTTAAAATAGGCCTGCGATGACTGGCTCATAGAGAAGATCAGCGTTATGTGCGGTTACAGTTACTCTTCTTTAAAAACACGAAGACATGATCTTTGTTTTATTTACGATCAGAACATTTACTCATTTCATCTATGGTAGGTACCTACTAGGAAGTGTTATAGTAATTAATTCAGGAAAATTTCATCAAAACTTGATCAAAGGTCGGCCAACACTTCTTTTTTGTCCTTTTCAAAACGGGATTCTGATGAACTGTTTTATTTTGTTGGAGACGAGTCTCAGACCAATTTAAAAATACTATGATCTTATCATGCAATATCTGCGTTCCGTGATATTAGCTAAAGTATATAATGTTTAGCTAAAGTATATAATGTTTAGCTAAAGTATATAATGTTTAGCTAAAGTATATAATGTTTAGCATATCATGTAGTCATTATGAGCAAAAAGAATAACACACTTAAATCCAGACATATCCAGACAATCAGAAGCTAATTTTAACATGACTCTATTTATACAAGGGGTAAGTAAGCACTTGATAGTTTTTGGTACATAAATCTTCTTTAAACTAGCGGCGTCCGCAGCTCCACCCGCGTAGTATGGTCGAATTCCGTACTATAAACTTCATCCCCCTATTTCACTTTATTAGGGGTTGAGTTTCTGAAAATCCTTTATAAATTCTCACTTAAACCATAAAAGGAACCTCGTAACAAATTTCAAGTTTCTAGTAACGCAGGAGTTTCATATAGATACACATTTTATAATATTTCACTCACATAGTAACCATAATGTCGTCCTAGCTGAATTTCGGCCATGGCGGCCATCTCATTATATATCAGCCAACTGTGCAGGACATGTTGCACAAGTGTGTACGCATGTACAAGTGCTCTCCCTGTTCCCTCCTTCTCCTATTCCGGTGGGACGGCAGTCCAACACGACCGGAGAGAAATCAGGCTTACCTCTATACCACGAGACACGCATGTTATATCTATTATATTATGTAGGTTAACACCAGGAATAGTAACACTAAAAACTATAACGTGAATTGAAACAGTAAGGAAACTATTAATTATGGTACAATTAAAGTTCTTAGATTTTCACAGTTATCGATATACGTGTATCCGAACACCTTTCCACTGATAAGTGCGGTTAATTAAACGACCGGTAATTATATATGAAATTAAAATGATTATAGGCCGGCCGTATTGAAAATTCATCTATACGGGTATACCGAATGAAATGGTGTACGTGGAAAAACGGAAAACTTAATAGGGCAAATGATTTGAATTTTTAAATAACTAGCACCTCAAATAGGCTTCGCTAGAACACGCGAAGAATTGGATTGTCACCACTTATGTTCTTTTGTAATTATTATTTGTACTCCTCAGCAATGTCTCCATTTTATAAGAATGCTATTGAATATTTCAAAATGTTTCCGTAGAACGTTCCGTGCTTTTGTAAGGATCCTTGTTTCGAGTACAGTACCAATATTTGTTTTTTACACAATAGAACGTAGCTGCCGTGGGCCAGCATCAAGACACCAATACAAAAAGACTGAATGTGTGTTTGAAGATGCCTTCTGAAAATATCTGGATTATACGAGAGGATGTAATAGGCTTTGGGGGCTAGGAGGCTTTTAATTACTGTACCTGCTTACACACATAACACTGACGTAAAGAGACAGCTGTGCTGTCAAATTTCTTGCCGTTTGTGAGTAGCTGGTGGCCTATTCGAAAGGAGGAGGAAAAGAGGGCAACGTACCTGTATGACAATAATGCAGACGTTTATTGGCGTGGGTACATGTCGAAAAGCACCGATTTATTGTTCGCCCCCTGTACTATAAAAAAATGTAGATATTTTTATAGTGCAGTCTTCAGTGAACAGATTTCTGCTCATTCTGAGACAAGCAGTCGTTATTATCCGGGCGATGAAATTTACGGTCTCATTAGGCGATTTGATTTCAGACTTCTCGAGACTACCACTCAATCAATCGCCAACGCTTCAAATATAGCACTCGGGTACACTAGAATTATAACTCCATGAAACCCATACCAGTTTTACCTACAAACATGTGGCGAATCGTATTGGCCATATGGCCACAACTGCCGTCAAACGAGCGGCGTCATTTATCAACCACAAATGAACATTTTATGATATAAACACAAACATTTTGGATAGAGCCGTTAGCGAGTGTTTAAGGGGAGTTTGTGGTCAGAACTCTTCCGGTAAGCGTTCACTAATGGACAAATATCAGTTTATTCTGCTGTTCAGTGTGAAAATATTAGGCTCGATGCCTACTAACTTCCTGCAACTATCCATCTTCTTCTTATATGTGAAACAAAGTGCTACCCAGAAGCTGCCTGTCTGTATATGATTGATTTTCTCAAAATTTACTGAACGGATTATCGTGAGGTTTAGACTGCTGAACAGAGCGATTTCCAAGGAACGTTTTAATGTATAATGTGGCCCCGTTATTCACGGGCAGTTCGCTACTTATCCATAAGTATTTAAAGGATACTGATAGATTCTTGTTTCCCCTGTGAGCTTAAAATGTGACCTCCAGTGCAAGTGCGGTTCTACTAATCATTTACACTGTGTAGGAGCGTATTATAAAGCGCGACGCCATTTTACATCTTCCTCCACTCGCAACGTGATTAATTCCAGCCACAATTGGCCGTGTTACTAACACATACAACAAAGGTCCGACAATCGCACAGTTGGATGCGCGTTTCTTCTTCTGTTTACATTCTTTTAGTTGATAAGTAATAGCTATGCTGCATTCTTTTATAGAATAGGGGGGAGGGGCAAACGAGTAATCGGAGTCTTTTACGACTACCGACGCCCATAAACATTCATATAATTACTATGCCGACGCGTTGCCGTTCTTGCCACCACCCCCCCCCCCAATGGGCTACCGGCTACTAACAAACCGCACGAAACGTGACATTACAGATGTCATTTTATGTCGTTATCATATGAGCGGGAGGTACCTCCCCGTTAGTGCTAGCCCAATTCCGCTACAATGCAGCACGACGCTACCTCTTGCTGAATTGCAGCTGATTTGACCGGGTACGGCCGAGTTTGTATCACTCACTCACACAATACTAGCGTAAGGCAACGGCTTTACGTTTCTGGCGGTTTATGACTTTCGGTAGATCATTGGAGGATAGAAGGGAAGGGCAATACATCTGCATAGCTGTTGCTCAGTTGCTAGTCATCCAAGGCATAGACTGCTCGTCTGCCCACTTATACTATTTAAATCAGCTTAGCTTTTGGCGCAGTATTGACATGTAAATTTGGATATAAACATTGAGTCATTCATAAATTATTGGCTGGGTTTACATGTGTGTTAGAGTGTCAGTCAGCTATTTAGCACATAAGTTATATGTACTACATGAGTTATTGCAAATACTACTGATAGAAACCTGTGAAAATTGTTGTTTATTTGCTTGTTAAGTATCTAATAGCATTATCGGGATATTAAACCTCTGAAGCTCTGAGAAACCTCTGAAGCATTTAATATAATCATCGTCTACATTATGATCACTCCGAAAATACTGGCTATATACTGGCATCCTTGTAAAAATACTGGCTGTATACTGGCATCCTTGTAAAAATACTGGCTGTATACTGGTATCCTTGTAAAAATACTTGCTGTATACTGGCATCCTTGTAAAAATACTGGCTATAGAAAGACAGGCTATACACTGGGATCCATGTAAAAAGACTGGCTATTTACTGGCATCCTTGTAAAAAGACTGGCTATATACTGGCATCCTTGTAAATAGACTGGCTATATACTGGCATCCATGTAAAAAGACTGGCTATATACTGGCATCCTTGTAAATAGACTGGCTATATACTGGCATCCATGTAAAAAGACTGGCTATATACTGGCATCATTGTTAAAAGACTGGCTGTATACTGGCATCCTTGTAAAAAGACTTGCTATATACACACATGCTTGTAAAAGGACTGGCTACATAATGACATCCTTTTAAAAAACACTTACTATATACTGGCATGCTTGTGAAAATATATTTATGCCAATAAACAGCCTTGTAGGGTTAGGCTAGCTTCATCCATACATAATACAACACAAATAATCATTAACAAAGGAAGCCTACCTAGTACGTACGCTTGGATGGATGTTCAAACTTAGCACAAATATACCACTTTAACAAATTAAATAGATATCAACATTTTTGAAAAACAATAGTACATACTCTATCGAAAATGATGTAATTTGTATTTTTTAATCGTTTGATTTGTAAACGTTCCAATTTTGACACAAACAATGGAAATATAGAAAAAAACTATTCAAACTAGCAACCTCCTAAACGTACTCAGTACTTTAGAGCTGTATGTATGTACTTTTGGTCTCCTTTGACAAACACACACACACACGTTTCGCACCAGCTCCCTAATAAATCTTTTAAGTTGGCGTGTGTCTTTTACCATAATTGGGATAAGCTTTTTATATTTTATATGTATGTCTCTAAGAATATTTGTTGCATCATTAACAGGGCCCTATAAATTGCATCAATATTTGATATTAATTCGTGATAATATTGCACTGGTATCCACTACAGTTGCGTTTTAAATTCACGTAGTTTATGTATTTACATTCAGTTGTGAGTTAATGGGAACCCACACCGCAGGGCTGGCCAGCGGCACCATCGCTTTCGCCACGATATGGGGTCACCAGGTAATGCCCGCGCAATTACGCCATCGCCTGGCCGCACTCCTGAAGTGTACCTGCTTTGTTTTTTTTATTTTATTGCACAGGAGACAAAGGTTTTATGTTGCAAAATACTCGTCCATATTATAGACGACCGGCTGGCGTGGTGGTAACATAGATCGGGAAAGCCCTGCTGCGCCGTAGATCACGGGTTCGGAACCCAGTTGTTTATCTATGAATGTATTTCTATTATTAAAATGTTAAATATATAACATTTCTTAAATTTATAAAAAAAACTAGCGAACTGCCTTGCCTGCGTTCATGAAAATCGATCACATTGTACACTAAAACCTTCCTTGGGAATTGCTCCTAAAGTTGGTGTAAACTGCATGAAAATACGTTTGGTAGATTTTAAGGAAATCTATTACCAGCAGAGAGACGGATCATATTTACTTGATATATGAACTATATCTCCATAATCATAACTAATATATTATTAGGAAAACTTAATGTAAAACATAAGAATAAGAATTTAATGTAAATATATATTATATTGATTTTAAGCGATGAAAAAAGTGTATTTAAATAAACTATACTATACTTCGAGAAGCTAACTGGTAAATTGCGCAGAATGTAAGTAGTACAGTAGTACAGACGTCCTAGTGTAAATTTAGATTGTACCTCTTGGAATCTGGTTCCGTACAATCGTTTGTTCTGACGCACTACAATTTGCGTAGTGGCAGCTTCTCCAGCAATTTGTGCAAGTCGCCGTCGCTTCCCGTTACTTTGTAAACGCTACTGGAATATAATGTGGCCGGTGCACAAGTTCTCAGCTTAAAAGCATCCAACGAGTGAGATACATTCTAATTATGGGTAATTTTGAAAATCGAACGGCCTTTCGTATTCAGTATGGCTTCGATCATTCTAGAAAATATTACGTAACTTTTGCTCGTAGGAACCTTTTGTGCGTCCGATAAATGTTAACTATTTTATTTAAAGAACAGAGATATGGCTACTATTTAATGAGGTATCGTCAAAAGATTGAGTTTGATGTAATGAGCGGTTGCGGTGCAGGGCATGCAGTAGAGAATTACTAGCGATCGATGGCTAGATTGCATCTCAATAATCCTTGTTCGAGATATTGTTCGAGATTGCTCGGTAAGCGTGCGTACGGCTACTATTTGCTCATTAAAATATATCTTCGATCATACTATGCTATTATTTCTGCGCATGTTTTTTTTTTTGAACCATCTTAACGTAGTCCCGTAAAGGAAAGTGTTGATAAAGGAAATTATAATAAGTTTTATTTTAAGAACACAACGTAGTCCCTTAAGATACAGATATAAAATTTAATAGAAGAAATAAAGAAGTTATACATGTATAATTATAACTTCTTTCTTGATATGCCATGCTAGATATTCAAGAACCATGCCTCGCAGAGCACGTAAAGCCGTCACTTCTGCGCCTGACATCTCGACGGTCGTGTTGGACTACCGTCCCATCGGAATAGGAGAATTAGCAAAAAAGGAGTGCACATGTGCCCCGCACACACTTGTGCACTATATTATGTCTTGCGCAGTTGGCTCATATATATGAGCCATCTCTATAGAGATGGCCGTCGTGGTCGAAATTCGGCTAGGACGATATGTAATCTAAATATGTTAACAATATTTTACGTGTTAAACTAAGTAACAAATTAATTTGCTTTTCTGTGATCGCTATTATGTGAAACAAACCAATCTTTTGCGTTCCATTGAATTTTTAAATCGAATTACGAAATTAAAATCGAGTTTGTTGTCGATTATATCTAAAACATTAAAGATGTGTTACGTCATTTAAAAACATTTGGACAAAATAACATTTCACACAAGCTAAGCAAGCTGTTCCATTAACAATGTTTGAATGTAAATCCCTTGCGGTAACAAAAACCAGAGGTAAACCCTTAAAATAGTCCCTGCTAATCTGGATCAAAACCCAATGTGGCATGACACTACCTACTACTAGGTTGAAAAGGAGGTAGGTAACACATCGGTATAATTATGCTGATATTCATGGGCGTCGGTAGTCATTGAAGGCCCCGATTGCTCGCACGTCCCCCTATACTATAAAAAAGCCAGAAATCGTCTCTTATGACACTCAGTTCACACTGGCTGTCTTTTGGTAACACAGGGAATGTGAAGATATTTTGCTGTTGTTGAAAGTTTTTAAAATGCGTTATTTTAAAGACTTTCAACGTCGATAGATTAGTATTATTTTTTGATAGATTAGTTTTATATCAAATCATAGTTGTTTCCGGCAGTAAACTTCGTAGACGCACGCTGTACTTGGCTGCGTAACTTTACTGCTCGTGTTCAAATCTGCGAATGACCTGGTCACCACTGATCACTGTTTGTAATTTCTTATATCATCAGAAAAAGGAGAGGTAAATGCCCTTTAATAAATTCTTTGATAGATATTAGTATTATTTCAAAAGTATTTTATGAAGCTATCAAATCATAGTTGGTTCCGGTATAGTGAGCTACGTAGATGCGCACTATACTTGGCTGCATTCCTATACTCCTCGTTTTCAAATCAACGACTAACCTGGATCAGCACAGATCACTGCCTTGGTAATTTCTAATATCATCAGAAATAGGATAGGCGAGTGTCTTTTAATAGCATCTTTAGTTGATATTAGTATACGTGTTTCTGGTACGGAGAGTAGACGGTCGCGCCTGGGTTATTGATGACACGGCCGAGCTGTGTCCGCCCATTTTCCGTCAATTTTCGTCACTTGAGTGATGGTAGTCGGCACCGCCCATTCCCCGCACACCGCGCGACACCCTAGCACGGCACGCGCCGGGCTAAATTTAAATAGAATGAACTTGTAGCGGTCGACCGCCGAGGTATGTGAGTGGCGGGCTACGTTAATCATACATATGTGACAGATGCAACTCGAAATACTTTGGATGATAGTTTTTGACACGCTGACATCCTCGTTTCAGTCTTCAATGGAATATGACTCATCGACAATCGGGTCGGGGTGAATTGGAAAGTACCATTCTTTAATATAATGGCTACGCTGTCACGTGCTATAAAATTTTGATTTGTGTATCTTTAGATATTTCTTCTTCTTGTTAGTATCAATGAGGTAACCTGATGGCGCCAGAGATCGCGGGTCCGAATTCTGTCCCGGTCATGGATGTTTATTAGTGTTTTAAATAAAATTTTTATTAATTTTCTGTAATAAAAATCTTAAATATATTACATTTCTTAGTTTTGTTTTTACACAAAATTATGGTAAAATATACAAATGTGAAATGTCTCTGTTGTTTTTAATACATTTGGAAGTGTAAAATAAATAAAATTATCAAAGTATAATTAAAATTAAATTCTTTGAAAAAAGAATTTGTTTTAATAGTATCGATTGTCTTATACGATAAATCTAACTAACTTATTGGCGATGCGTAAATAGAATTATTTTACACAATATGATAATAATATTATATAAAGAAATTGGAAAATCTATACATAAAAAAGAAATGAAAAATAAACATTAATAAAATAAATGGCCTTCTCTTAAGTCAGATCCACTTCGCAGGGATCTATTGAGTTCCCCCAAAGTGCAAGATCAGCTGAGGGCAAAGTGCCGCCTAATTCCTCCTGCCTTAACAAAGGGGAGGGAAACTTGTGGCCTTTAATGAAAACATTCACTGTAGTAACCGCAAACATTAAATTCGGTGAAGTTCACCAAGTACACAAGCAATATTTCTGTTCCATTGTCGTTTCATTAGTTGTACTACTGTAGGACCATTAGCTACCGTGTCCTAAAATATGTTCAATCTTTTACAATTCACTTTGTATAGTGGTTAATTTGTGGAGGCGAGTATCTTAAATTCTTACAAGAGATATGTGATCGAAAGAACAAGAGGTATTTAATGTATATTTGATATGGCTTTTACTAGGTGTACCAAATGTAATATACTATATCGCATATTGTAGTGATAAATATATTACATAGAGAGACAGAGTAGAGTATTCATCAGTATTCATTTATAGTTAGGGCATTGCTGTTGATAAAAATACTAGACTCTCAAGTCTACTAAAAGTATATTCTTTACCCCAAACAATATCAAGATTTTGTTGCATGTGGATTATACTTTTATAACGCATTAAGTGTTAAAACTACTGTATGAAAACTTACGTTTTTCTAGCATGGTTTTCTTTGTGACTCCCCACAGACATCCGCATTTTTTTCTTTATTAATCACAATTTCGCAGAAGCCTTCCTACCCTACTTACTGCCTTCCATTTGTTAGCAAAGTTCATCACCATACATTGAAATTGAATGATGTGTCATTTCTGGAGTTATTAATATATTCATCACCATTTATCACTATCAGCCGGTATCAGTCCACTGCTATACTTAGGCCCTCTTTCAATGAACGTAAGACGACCGATCTCCTGCTACTCCCATCCATCCCGGACCGGCTACTGAACGTAGATCATCTTGATATATTACAGAGACGTTAATATTAGAATTAAGGACTTACTTAGGAAACGACTTAAGTCAAAGCTTAAAAAATATGAGGAGTCGAGTAAGGCTGACACACACATTTTTGAATGTATATTTGAGCAGTAGGCTACCACGCAATCCGTATGGCTGATGATACATCAACATTTATGACATTTTCGACCACCAGTTGGACGCGAAAACGCCAGCAGTGTATAGACTTTGCAGTACTCGATGTACAGTTGATTCACGCAGTATGGTACGAAGTGGCCGTTTAATATCCCATGCGGTTGATGATTTATGCAGCTGAGTTCGGGACTGCGACAGTACGGCATCTGCGGGGTTTTTGGTGGGTATTTGGTCAGCCGCGAGGCCCACACACCCACCCGGTCCCACCTAGATCCGATGGCAGTGCGTAAATGCAAATGTATTTCGCGGCGAAACAAAAAAAAAAGAAAGAAGGACACTAGGAATTTCGAACTCATAAAATCGCGTTGTTGCCGCTTTAAGAGCTTATGATATAAAAAAAATATCCGATCGGTAATTGTGTATTAAAACTATGACGTTAGTCGTAAGACTAGTCACTCTAGATTCATCCCGCAATAAATCAAACAAGTAATCCACAATATAATGTACATTGTCTATTGAATATTCACGCCGTCTCATTGAATGTAAAGACATAAGCGTGATATCACCGCGGGCCGGTTGACTGTCGTAAATTGCGCGGGGCGGGTCGATGCGGCCCGATACCGGTGATTTGCCGTCCCTATATACTTTGTAATTAATATAAAGCCTCGCGCTTCATTAGCTTAGTGACTATCAATGTGAAGATGGAATGCAAGTCAGAGGTGTGGTAGAAAAAGTACATGCCCGAACTTATGTGTGTTAGTGTAACAATGAATAAGCTCATTTTAAAGGTAGGATGTATGTATGGGCCAGTGCAGTCTAAGCGTGGGCTTATGGACTAGAGTCCTAAGGTGATGTCTCGATTCAACGCTACCGATGTATTTGTATGAAGATGACATAATCAATGTGGATGAAACACGAGAAATATACTAGTCGTGACATGTTGTAGCAGTGGCTTCTCCCTGACCACTCCATTGGTCTTGTTGTTGCAACCTCTAGATTATATTCTCTAATCTGCAATCCATGCGTTGAAAAGTTTTCCACTGACTCAACTTAGAAAAAATATTTTTCTTGTTAAAACTTCCCCGAAACGTTTAAAGGCTATAACAATGCTTTACGTCCAGCAGCACCAGCATAAACACTCTTACCTGTCATAAAGTCATAACCACGCGTCGCTTATTCGACCTCAGACGTGCCCTAAAATGTTCATGTGAACATTATTAAGAATCTCGAATGTCACTTTAAAACGTCCAAGGGTTGTGGCGTCACGCTGCCTACACACGACGGAAACGCTCAGCTCATGCATAATTCAAAAGAGAAGGCAAATACAAATAAATAGGCACGAAATAAATACAAACAGGCCGGAGCCGAACAGAGCCGCGCGGTGGGCGGAGCCACGCGACATAAATATCGGCCCTTGTCATATGAGCGGATATCTTCGGCTATTTCGGCCGCACTCTTCATCTGAGTATAAGACAATCTACGGTATTGTATTTAGATGTTTGTAAGCGATTGTAATTCATACGACAATGTTTCTTGTAGTTGATAACGTGATGTGAAATCACATTCGGTCATCTGGATGTGTTATCGACTAATAGAATCACCCCGCAGATTCACCAGCATAGCTCCGGTCCTAATCATCGTAGCGCCATGGTTTATAGCTTATAGTCTTCCACAATAAATGGACTGTTCAAAGGAAAAACATTGTTTCAATTCGATTCTGTAGTTTCTGTGATTAGCGCGTTCAAACAAACAAACATAGTCTTTTGCTTTATGTTATTCGCTTAGATGGTAGGTTGTAACTGAGCAAATGGAAGGGAACGCAACTACATGCAATATTAATGCGGAGATTCCGATGTCTATGGGCGTCAGTAGTCGTCAAAGGGTCCGATTATAAGGGTCCGATCCCTATACAATAAAGAAAACAATTACTAGGTGTGAAACCAACAAAGATAAATATTTCTTGTTGTGTAACGAGACCTAAATAAACTTAAGTTTATGCTACAGTAGGCAGTCGATAAAATTTATACTAATTTTATCAGTTCACAATCGAACTCACTCGTTCATATTTCTACACTAGCAGCGCGCCGTGGTTCCATTCCCGTAACTGATAATATTTATCATAGCATGATGGTATATAGCCTATAGCCTTCTTCGATAAATGGGCTATCTAACATTGAAATAATTTTTAAGATCTGACTAGTAGTATTTGAGAGATTAACTCTTCCATACAAACAAATAAACTCTTCAGCTTTATTATATTACTATAGATATGTAACACGCGGTACCACTCTCCAGATGTTTCGATCTTTGGTGTGTCTTCGTGTGTATACCGTTTAATAATCGAAAGGTGATCAAGTAAATCCTATAGATATTAAAATATTACAATCTGTGTAATTATTTACATATTGTAATAAAGAAAAATTTCCGCACTGACACCACTGGCGTAAAGCAAATGCTCAGCTTGAGGCCGGTTTTATAAGGTCTACAATCTGAATGTTAAAACTGCTTAAAGTTATATAACATTTAAAATAGTGTCGATTTATGCATTTTTTATATATTTTTTGTATTAACATTAATTATGCATTTATTGTACAATATATTCCTTCATTATCACCGTCACCATCACCACCACACCCGTCCTCATCAGCATCACCGCTTACAGCTCGACTGACGCTAATCGCAAGCCAGATGTTCAAACTTAACCTATAAATAAAACTTGATTTTACCTCAATTTTCAAAAGTTTCGACTTTATTCTGTTAAACTTTCGTTAGACTCTGTAACTTTAAAAGTCTAGCGTTACTGAAAATAACATTAAAATGGACACCAAATATCCTGTTAATATTCAACAATTCTCATTGATTAGGTGTCTATAAGTGAAGATAAGCCGCGTAATAATCCTAAGCAACAACAGCACATCCCCGCGCCACTTCCCTGACAGGCAGACAGTACCGAGTGAAACTATCTTTACACATCTGCCTCGCTTCCTCCATATTAATTACTCTCTTAATGCAAACACGCCGGTATCGTGCGCGCGCCGTCTTCCTAAACCTGAAGACACAAAAGTAGTAGGTCCCTCCGAAAAAAAAAAATACGCCGGTTGGAAAGTCACTTGACACCACCTTTGGACAGAACCTGATTAATATACTCGTAGCCATAAGCCATAATGATAATACACTTACCAGTGATTGACAACAAACCTTCTTAAGAATACACACAGCATATTTTGGTATAAACATTTTTTATAGCATGTGGAGGCAAACGAGAAATTGAAACCTTTTAAAGCATGCCACCATAGATATCTATCTGCATGCAATGCATGCAGATGTGTTTCACTCCTTTCCTCCTCCACTCCTATGGGTCACCGGCTACTCACAAACAGCACATAACACGACCGCACAGCTTTCACTTTACGGCGTGTCATGTGAGCGAGATGTGCCCGCCCAATTCCGCTGCAATGCAGCATGCCACTACCTCTTACTTTACTGCCAGCTTGTTATTTCGCATTGCCTAATGGAATATAATTGAAGGGTAATTTGAGGAACATAAAATTTTAATTGAAAACCCGACTTTTGCCATAGGCCGAGTAAAAATGAGTCGCCCACTTGTCCGCTCCTCGTAAATTAACTGAATCGACATAAATTGCACAAAATCGTCAATTATAAGATCGCCGAACCGATGATGAATATGAAATTAAATCTTAATGTATATACTGTAGAGTTCAAACTTAAAGATTCCACGATCTGATCTCTCTTATAGACGTGCACTTGTATTTTGGAATTTAAAATAGATATAATTTTTTCATTCTGGGATGGTTTTCCAATAATGCTTTATTAAAACATTACAAGCGGCTTATAGCACTTTATTCAGGTAATATCATAATGATTGTAACGTTATATTGAAGTCAACCGTGCTAATAAAACATGAGATCTCTCTTATTATCGTAATATGTTGCAATTTTTTTAAACATTCATTTGAAGGCTTTGGAAACTATCGACGCCCATAGACATCCATATGGAGCGTCCACCAACCCTCAATCCTCCTATGGGGCAATACAACCATAGTTACCATTCCAATTTTCATAGAATAAAATATAGTTTTGTGTATTATATATTTAAAATTTAAACTTCAGGCTTTTACTAACCTGTTTGAAAAGAAAAGAAATAATATTATCGTATTTATTGATGTTTGCACGGTAACGTTCATATCTATACATATTAAGAATAATAATAATAATAATAAAAATATTTTATTTATGAGATAATGAAACAGAAAACATAAATAAAATAAACAATATTACAATGCTAAGCATAGGTTAAACAATATCCATATTTTGATAGCGGCGTCTCACAAAAAGGTTAGCCGCAGCCTAAGTATAGACTATTGTCCAGACACAGATTTTTTGGAATACCCGATTTTTTTTTCAATTTCGCAGTATTATCAAATTTTTTAAAATAATATAAATAACAAATACTTGCTAACATATTCTCATAACACACACCGTTTGAAAATAATACATTTGACTACATCATACTTCCTATGTACATATAAATATTCAATTTTATTATATATACATAAAAAAGACACAAAATAGGTTAGGTACACATGAGAGTTGAGTTAATTATTTTATTAAAAACAACCGAGATATTTTCATGATATTCACCAACGGAGAGAATAATTCCCGAGGTATGTTTTAGGGTACAATGTTTAAGTTGCAGTACCGTGCCGAAGCCAGGGCAGATCACTAGTAAGAAATAATATCATATAATATTACTAGCTGTTGCCCATGACTTTCTCCACGTAGACTTAAAAAGGTTTGTCTTTTATAGCTTACGTGTTATTCTGCTATAATAATATGCTGCATAAGCTACATTGCCTGTCTCAAAGAAGTCCGTTTGGTAGTTTAGGCGTCATTGAGTAACATACATAATTGTCCATACATCTGTACAAACTTTCGCATTTATAACATCAGTAAGATTTATCGACAGTCTACGAGGTACAACAACAGCATGCAGTAGCTGGTGGGGTTTGAATGTGAATAGAAAGAGATCAGTCGTCTTGATATTTATAGAAAGAGGCACACAGCGGACATCTTAGAGCTGATAATGAATAGGCAATATTTGGTTTGGTCACAGATACACTCGCGATCGAGGCACCATTCATCCCAATGGTTGGTCCGCTTTTACAACGACCCTTAATTGTCATAGTCTCGGACTTGGCTTCGGAAAATGTTAGCCTATTACGGGTCCCCCAATCCGATAAACTGTTCAAGATCGTGGAACATTTCTGTTCGATAACGGCGCGCAACGGTGCCTCGATCGCAAGCGCCAAGTCATCTGCGTATGCCACAAAGCTTGCACCCAATGGTCTCAGCAATTTAAGGACATCGTCCAGGAGGAGTTTCCCTAGTGTGGGGCCCAATACTGAACCCTGGGGACATCCCATTGTGGAAACCTTCCAAAGCGTGCGGTGGCCAACTGTGAAGCCAATATAATGATTACAGAAATAACTTACGAGAGTCTGATAGATATTCGGAGAGATGCCAGTAGCTTTCGCTTTCAACAGTATCATTGGCCACCATGCATTATCAAAGGCTCCGGATATGTCCAAATGGAGCAGCTGGATGTACTTATATGTGGAATTATCAACTATCTCGTACACTGATTTTCTCTAACGAATCCATGCTGATTTTTAGAAATACCACGATGTGAACAGCGAGCGCAAGTAATTATGAGACGTTCTAAAATTTTTCCAAGAATCGGCAGTAAAGTGATCGGCCGGTAGGCCTTCGGATCTGTTAATGGCTTGTCATTTCGTTTTGGCAGCACTATCAATGAACCCATCTTCCAGATATCTGGAAAGACCCCTCCTTGGATACACGCTGTGTACATGAGCATCATTTTTCCGGAAGAAGTCGTCCAAACGTTCCTGATAATCTTTCGAGTGATTCCGTCTAATCCGGGACTTGAATAATATAAGGGAACAAACGAGGAACTCACTTTTTGCTACCACCGACGCCCACGAACATCCACATATTTACTATGCCGATGCCTGATCCACCTGTTCTTCCCCCCCCCTCTCAAAGGGACACCGGCTACTCACAAACCGCACGAAACACAATACCGAAGATGTCATAGGAAGGTAAACGCGAAATCGGAGCATTTTAAAGACTACCACCATAGACATCTGCATAATGCATGCAAATAAATTAACGCCGCTAGACATTGGCACAATAGTCTGTAATACAGATGCGTTGCCATCTTTTCCTCCTTCTTCCAATGGGCCAAGTATATCAAAATGCCGTTTAAAAGAGATTGTCTTCCGATTAATCGGAACACGGCTCGCGAGCTCGCGTTTACAAAGCGTGCTTTATTATGTAAGTAGGGATAATGAATGGGATTAGAGCGTCGAGATCTGGAGTCGGATGTCGGGAGCGGTCGGCAGCGGTCGGGTGCGGTCGGTGACGGCGTAATCACTTCCCCACGAGCGCCATTACGCCTGTCTAGCAGATCGCTGGGCGCTGGCTGTGAGCCTAGGTTGTTGTTTTCAATTATGTAATCACGAGAGTCATACATTTTTGACAATGTACCATAGCCAATGAAATGCTTTGGAGTTTTTTCAACCTGAAATTATATTATGGAAGCGAAGAGTAGCCCAACACAGATTGTTTGACCTCCCCAATTCATCGGATTGCAATTAGTGCTCAGGCGATGAGACTAGGTTTGGGGTTGAAAAGGGGCCGACCCCGCAGGTTGTATACATGCATCCGATATGATGATGTTATAATAGCCAATTTAGGTTTAAATATCTTTATTTCTCATAAGAATGTACATTCACTTACAATGAGATAAATAGATTTCTATTAGCAAAGTATGTTGATGTCTTAAGTTTACGCGAACGTTACTCATTACAATGTAACTACTCTGATGTATTTTATCGCGTATATTATTAAAACTAAATAATTATATTTCTTCGGGTACTTTTAATAATTTGTGATATCAGGACATCTGTCATCTCAATAAACCATGATTATTGTAAAGCCACTGAAACGTCGGGCTATTTAAATAATGAAACAAACCTCGATAAAATCCGTAAGTTTTATTGTAATTAACAAATAATTTTTGGTTCTGAGCTGCAGGGTACAAAAATACCCAATTTTTTCACTGATGACAAATTATGAGTTTTAAGTTGGCCTTTAAATAGCTTCAAATTCTCGCATTGTTTTTACTTCACCTGGTAATTTGGTAAACAATTGTACTGCCTCAAACAGAATAGTTTTGTTTACCATAACTTAAATATTATTATAATGCCCATTGGAGGTAGAAAGGAAGGTAATGCATTGGCATGGTAATTGTGTGGATGTTCATGGATGTTCGTCAGTAGTCGCAAAAGGCATGCACCAATTTCTCGTTTGTCCCCTATATTATAAAAAGAAATGAGACCGGGGGTCCCTCATCCCTCGACTCTGACGCCAAGGGCAGCTCGCGCATGGTAGCTAAAATAGCCTCGGCACACGTGAATGAATAGCTCATGGAGAGGACCATGACTGGGGGACCTGCCCTCCCTCAAAGGGACAAACGAGTAATTAGTTCATTTTGAAGGTTACCGACGTCCATAATCATCAATGTTATTACTACACAGATGTCTCCTCCTTTCTTCCTCACCTCCAATGGGCCATCGTAAACTCACAAACTGTAGCTCTATAATGGTATCCAGCCGGCTCAATGCCGCTGCAGTGTAGCATGGCACTACCTCTTACTATAATGATAAGGTCACTGATACGTTGACCTCGACAATCATGAAATAAAGCTTAACGATCGTAATTTACGTATAAAATTGAACACGAAAGTCTCATAAGGAATATTGCTGTCTCCTAAAGCCGAGTCCTTGCATCGCCCGAATAAAAGGCGGTGTTATTATGTTGGTAAAACAAAATTCCCTGTAATGGCCTCATTATGTGGCGAAAATTGGCCCGGGAGATTTTTTTGTGGTGGCAATATAAATGTATTTGTAATAGCGTTTTAGAAATATCGCAAGAAGGTCAGCCGGGCGGCGGCTGATTACCAAAAACTTAATTTGTTTTCTCTAAAACAAAGAAAAAAGTAAATTATCGCCCAGCGTGGGAAGCGCCCTGTCGCCGCCGGTCTCTGTTATCCTTATTTTCTATTATATTTTGGTATTATTATGATTAATAGGCTATCGATTTTGATACTCGCTTATTCGATTAGTCGGTTTATACGCTAATAATGATCTTCATCCTTCAGCTAAATCTAACAAATACGAGTACATATAGTATATTTCTAGGTAAATAAGATTGAAGCACAGTGCGATGTTTTGTCAAGAGTTTGAAGTAATTTACCCGATGCTAAAATAGAATCGGCACTTTCTTGGCAAATTTGGTTTCGTGTCTATCATTCTGTTTACAGAAGTTAAGGAAGGCTGCACCTGATTTTAGTGAAATTAAAACTAGAAACTTGTGCAACATAATTGAATTGAATATTTATGTTTCGTAATTTTAATGGGTTATAGGTTTATGAGGAGAAAAGGATAATTCCATCGAAAGTTTGTGTTCAAGTCTCTTATTTGGTCGAACAAACTGCGAAACAAGGCTAGGAAGGCAAGGAAACGTAGGCTGGTATGACGTTAAATACATTTTTATCCCGATGAAGTGAATGGCTACCTGGAGATAGATTTCACGCGGGTGAAACCGTGAATCACAGCGAGTGGTAGTAATAAAAATGCCTGTTTAGAAGAATTCTGTGGCCCTATCCCGCTTCTATATCAGATGATATCGGAGTCGGCGACCTGATCTAGGGGATTTGACCAGGCGCCAGTTTCTCCACAGAGCGTCTGTCACCTGACCTCTGCAACCCAGAAGGCAAACCAAGCCCAAATCTAGATGCGTTCGAATTCGAATACGCGAATCCTGGTTTTTTCACGATGTGTTCCTTTAACGTAAAAGAGTTCGCATCTGGACTACTGGAACAGAAGGCCGAGGCTAACCACTACATCACCGAAGCTCTATATCAATATAAATAGTAATAAATTCAAAGAGGACATTTAGTGAACGGATAAGATGATAAGTTTTTATAGTATAGGCTGTAAACGAGATACCAGAGCCACTAGACGACTACCGACGCCCGCATTATCGTCATGCAGATGTGCTTCCGCCTTTTCCTTCACCCTTCCAAGGAGGAAAGTCTTGAAATTGGTGTTTAGAAGAATTCTGAGGCAATAGTGGTCACCCTTGTTATCCTAACTAATGGACCTAAAACCCCCACAATTTTTTTTATAACGCGCCTTAGTCGTGCAGATGCGTTTCCCTCTTTCCGTCCTCCCCTCCAATGGTCCACCGGTCGCTCACCTTCACGGTGGTGTCGTGTTAGCAATGCCATACACTACCTGTTACTAATAATTATGATATGCAAATGTGAATAATGATGGCGATGATGATAATTCCCATGACACGCTCGCTAACCTCTGACTAGATATTATTTATGAGATATAACATGTGCCTCATAAATATCCTGTCTGTACGAGATTCAATCATCACCATTGATTATATAATATGTAGTTGAATAATTTAAGGTAATTGGAATCGCCAATGCGCGAGGAGGATTCGCACACTGAGGGTTCAACACCAACCGTGAGGTACCGCTTGCTACATACGAACATTGCAATTTAGAAGTATGCCATGTTTCGTAAGGATCGAAGGTTTTCTTTTTTTCATTTGAAGTGTCGCAACCCTTAAAATACGAATATAAAGTACTTATAAAATATTCTATTTTCACCCGACTGCAAAAAAGTTCATCGGATTGTAACAAACTGGCATAAATCGGTGACATTCAGATATCTATTTTTCTCTCTCGCTGATAGATCAGTGGCACGTTTTCATAGGCAGCTGTCAGTGTTGCCCACCTTCAAGACTCAATGTGCAACGACGAACTTAGGTCTGGTGAAACATAAAACGTATTTCCCAGTGTAAAAAAAATCAGAGACAGAATGTGAATGATATATGCCAAAAATTGATGTGGTCGTTTACCCCTGGTGGGTTCCTCCTAGTTCCTCCTTAAATTCAAGTAGCGAATCTTAAGCTGTGTGTGCTTGCAGGCAAGTAAATAATGCGAAGATTTTATCTAACGTATAGAATTATTTTCTGTTGATATATTTTATTGTATGTGTCTAATTCTACATTATTCCTACCTAATTCTACTTTATGCCTACCTAATTAATTCTACTTTATTCCTACCTAGAGTAGACAACATGATGTTATATCTTGATGCACCATACGAAGGTTAATTAAAATAATTGGACATTATTGAATGAATAAGTCATTCAAATTAATGACCATTCTATTTATCCTGGTGGTCGAGTTTTTTTAATTGCCACACGATTAACGCAATAAAATAACCAATCAATTACACGATTGCATCATAAAAAGCTTCGCATCAATTGGTCCTAATAAAGTTTGTGAATGTTAATCAGGCTATTCGTTGTGAGATGTGTCATAAAACGAGCCACTGGTTCGGGTGTCGCGGGCGAGGCCCCGCGGGGGGCCTGGGGTGCCCTAATTGATTTGTGCCCCAGGCCACAATCAAAACAGATCGTATTTTATAAGACGCATCGGCGAGGGTGAGGGAGGGCGCCGGCTCAGCGCGCAAATTTTCCAATGATTTTCCGTTTGATTCCGCTTGTGATATTTCATTTAACAGTATCGTGTCATGGGTAAGTTCATAGAGCTTTTATAGTTATGGTCAACAAAGTGTATAGTGATACTGATGAGATAGTAATTTAGGATAATAGTACTTTCTAGATTATTTATGATAATAGTACTTTCTAGATTATTTATGATAATAGTACTTTCTAGATTATTTATGATAATAGTACTTTCTAGATTATTTATGTGTTATCAGTGCTCAGTACTAATTATGTACGATTACCGACAATTGTTTTGCAGACGTGTTACCCTTTTCCTCCTCATCTCCAATAGGCCACCGGAAACTCACAAACCGTACGACACGTAACGCTGTCACTTTACGGCGTTATCATGTGAGCGAGGAGCGCCTCCACGGTCATGTCGGTCCAATTTAAGAAGTAGGTGTTATAATAGGTAGGTAGTGCCATGATTCGATGGGGTACTACCCACTACTAGGCATAACATAAATAAAAATAGTAACATATAAAATTTTACATTTGTAATGTACATAATGATTTAGTGGATTAAAACAATTCAAGTTTTTTTTGGCAAAATAATGCAGGATTCATATGTGTTTGCCTTATGTGTATCTCACCGTAAACACATTAGCAGTGGCCAAGAAAAAATGACTTATAAAATAATAGAAGCACCAAAAGGAAAGTTGTCAATATAAAAGTGAAGCTCTGTTTTCCCAACGAATGCGAATTGTGATGTGCTCAGTGATCAAACACAAGAAAATCAAATGATCATTTGATAAATAGTCCCCGGGCGCACCCCGCTTTGTCGCGCTCGTAATGCGGTCAACTTGCACCCCAGCACCCCAGCACCCCAGCACCCCATCAGCGCCATGAGAACCGCGTGCCATGGGAAATTATCGCCTCCCCATCGATACGCGTCATCTGCCTAAATACACTAACAACATGATTTGTTTGCGATTGTGACTACCATGAAAATATACTCATGGCTTCTTCATATGTGTACCTTCTTCGCACACAGCTGCATGCATCACTCTTTTAACGACACAGCGAACAAAATTAGTATTCTTTTTCGGACCTAAACTTCTGCTGTGGAAGCGAAGAGTAGCCCAGTACAGCTTCAACGGATTGCTATGAGTGCTTGTTGTTGCTTACTGTCTTGCGACGAGAGTAGGTTTCGATCGAATGAGTGACCGACCTCTCTCCCGCAGATGGTAGAGATGCATCATGATGCATTTCTACCATCTGCGGGAAAACTCATAGCGGAATATCAGAGAGTTTGTAACAGCTAATTTATATTATTACTGTGGCCATAGTGAGTGAAATGTCCCCCCCCCCTTCCCACTCAGGAGCACGCAGCTCCCACGCGGTGTCTAAAATGACCCCGGCGCTGACATGAACGTTTAGCTCATGGAGAGGCCGCCGAGGCCGTCTTCCCGTCCTTGAAGGTATTCTTATCTACCACCGGACCTCTAAAAAAACATTTTTAGGTCACTAGGCCCAAAAATGTTAATAACATTATTAAGTTTGTTGCATGACAAAGTCATTGTCATTAAAATAAAACGATGTCCCGATCTTTCTGTAATCACGCTGCATTTAAAATTTAATATCTACTTAAATAAAAATGAAGCCCCTTAAATATAAGTAAGTACATAATTTCAGAATATGATAATAATTTTGTTTTTGAGTTCGGTATGGTAGAACCAAGATTTGTATGTCGAAATATGTTTGAAATGTGACGGGAAATCATTTAAATACGGTTGTAAAACCTCACTTCTACACTTTAATGGTTTTAATTGAAATTCGCATTATGTAACATTACGCAACAACAAATTCTACAATTATGATATGACAGCGTCTGTCGAGACAGCTAATGTTAAATAAACAAGAATATATATAATTTGAAAAAAAGAAAATAATGGTAAATAAGCTACATTATTAGTATGAAATGTTATAATTTGTCTCTTTTGTGGTCTAGTAGTGGTAGGATGTTCAATCACAGTCATGAAGTCCTGGGTTCGAGTCCCGAGTCGGATGAAAGTGCTTTTGGGATTTTTCAATTTCCGATCACATTCCGAAGTCAGGAAGTTGGCGGTGTCACACCCTCGTGCCTCGGAGAGCACGTTAAGCAGTCGGTCCTGCGCGTGATTTCTCTACGGTTGTGTTGGATTGCCGTCCCATCGGAATAGGAGAATCAGGGAACAGGGAATGTACTAGCAACAACTGCGCACACACTGGTGTCCTGCACAGTTGGCTAGTCTCTATGGAGATGGCCGCCGTGGCCGAAATTCGGCTAGGGCAACATTATTACATTATCACCTCTTATCAATTATTTACAACATTGATTCCTCCACATTTTTATATAACGGTCGAAATTAGTACGATCTTATTACAATTATTGAGCTCGGGTTTCTTCGCGTTAACGTACCTATTTGCAAGCTCTTCGAATGCATATTTCTACAATTTCTGACGTCCGGATAAGTAATTATTTAACAGTGGGCAAGAATAGAAAATATATGATTGCTGACTATGCCGAAGCAAGAAGCATGGTTATAGTTTAGTAATAACATGGAATGATGGAAATGCCTTTAAACTCTGGCGTTTATTTTACATAATTAAAAAAAATAAATTAAAAAAAAATTTCAAAATCACAAATAAACACTTCAATTTTATTCATAAGTATGTACCTATAAATATCTCGCAATTATATTAATGTAATTCTTTCCGCTACCCCTAAGCTTACGAATCTATGTTAAAGTAATTTATTCTCATAATACTATAGCAAAAGTCACAACCGCATTTTAATGCAATTTGTAAACAATAAATATGCCATGTTTAATTGACAGTATCTATACACTTTATCTATACACTTTCTTTTTCGTTTTTTACACCGCGATTATGGATACTGTATATTTTAAATTTAGAATTAATTTGATGGACAGCTACAAAAAGATGAGAAATAAAATGATTAAGGCATGATTCGCTTTTTTCGAGAGGGCAGTCTCATGTGAGGTTTCTCAATGGTATTCAGGTGTCTAGGTGTCTACCCCCTAAATATAAAATTTGAGATTATAGGATGCGCGGGTAGGATAGGATAAGTGGGTCCAAATCGCTGTTGACCGGTTTTTATTTGTTACTGGTTTTAAATTATTTTTAATTTGTACTATTCAAATATATTTCAGTAAAATTGTTGCATATTCTCGTAGTTCATTTATCCATAAATAAAAGTTTACCTTGCGTGATTTTAAAAAGATAATTAAGCTCAGCACACGTTGCAAAGCGTATTTCAAAGGAACTTTTAAAACAACGCAGACTTAATTTGTCCAATAGTGGATGGGGCAGTAGATAGATGAAACCATTAATCACGGCTGATTCGAAACGACTGCGCTAGGGTGAAGTCTGATGCCATAAATCTCCCTGGCAACTACATTGCAGTACATACGCTCTGAAAAATCACCGATTGAAATAAACACGCCATAGATAAACGCCTACTGATATTCTTAATGTATTTTACACATATAACAATCATTAATTCATTCATTAATGGCCTCAGAATTAATATTTGGAGCAAAATTTATATCTTGGCTATATCCTTCTTATATGATCGCCTGTGTGGTGTAAGGGTACGGGTGTCGCCTGTGAAGACCGTTAGCCGCGTGGACTCTAGGGTTTGATACTCAGGTCGGGCAACTATTATTAAATGTTTTTCAGATTATTCTGAGCTCGCATTACAATGTCCGGGATTGGAATGTGCCCGAAGTGGCCATAGGCTTGTCACCTGTGATATCATGGGCCTCAGTACCTTTTTTTTTTTTGTTGACGCGGGGAAACGCATTTACGCGCCTTCACGGGTCCTGGGTGGGGTCCAGTAGTGTGTGGGACTCGCGGCACAAATACCCATAAAAACCACCGCGAGTACCATCAGTGCCGCCCTTGGTGAGGTGCCCCGGAACAACAATCATCAGGGCACCTCGATGGCTAGTCAGCCCCCCAAGGGACCAACTCCACCTCCACAGATGGGGTTGCCCAGCACTACGGGACAACCCCACCGACTCTGGAACAGTGCAGAGAGCGATTCCTCCTCCTGGTCTTTAGCCCCCTCTATGGGCCTCAGTACCTTGGCTAATCGTGGGTGTGCTAACTTATCTACTGGACTTACGAGCTGTGGATGTACTGGCACACCTCTGCCTACCTCTTCTGGGATATCAGGCGTGAAGGTGCTACTACTACTTCTTCTTATATCTTAAGATTTAAAAAAATGGTAAAAAATCGTAGTCCCTAGTCCTAGACTACTGGTCCACATATACCTGCACAATTATGGGATGATATTATGCAGATTGTATACGCGTTGCCGTCTTTCACCTAATCCTTTCCTTAATGCGTCATTCATATTCTCAAATATGCCTATCTTGAGAAAAAGATTTAATATATAAAAATTACTTGGGGTTCCCTAAGGAGCCTACCTTCATATGTGAAACTTTTGACACGTACTAATAAATCTTAAGAATGTGGTGAAAATCTTACACGGGAATGTTACATCTCAGTGACCTGTGTTACAGGAGGAATAAGTAGAGAGAACATATGACGAAAACAATACATTTCAATAACATGGGAATAAGCGCACTTGGTCGGATCGAACTACGTAGGATAATCTGTAGACTGAAGCTACCGTAGAGATCAATCTTCGGTAATATGTAGATATAATTTGTGGACGAAATCGTACTGCTGATGCATCAAAGTGAGTTCTATGTTTGAAACTGTATATTGAGCTGTTTTATTTTAAGACTGACGTTACTAGGTATAGTATTAAATGTGTGTGCTCTGTAGTCCGCGCAACAAATACTTATGCAATGCAAACAAAACAAGATTTGAGCATGTCACGTTGGGAATGAACTAGTTGTTTGAAGTGGCAAACGGATAAATTATTTTCGAAGAAAGAAGTGAAATAAATAATTCATAGATTTGTTTATTATTGATACATTTTTGTGATTACCTACGCCCATGAACATCAGCATAATTAATTGCCCATCCTTTTCACCTCCCGCCAATGGGCCACCGGCTACTCACAAATCGCACGAGGCGCGACGCCGAATTTACGCCGGTATCATGTGAGCATCCCGGTCGTGACAGCCCAATTCCGCTGCAGTGCAGCATGACACTACCTCTTACTAATCTTGTGGACAGTCGATGTCCTTTGATAAGAATAAAAAAGATGGAGACCTCATATCCAACTCCGGACTGACGATAAAACGTATCTATCGCAAATATGACAACAAACGTACCGCACAAATTGCGACAGAATAGCTGTCAATTTAAGGCGATATCGTGTGAGCGAGAGGTACCTCTGAGGGCGTAGTTCAATCGGCTGTAATTCAAGATCGCGCTACCTCTTTACTTTACATACATAAAATCATAATGAGGGTCCTGTTAGCTTGATGTCACTAGTTTTATTTTTCTTCCTTTTTTTATTTTATTTACAGATATCCTGTAATTTGTGGGCCTGGTGGTCCAGTGGCACACATGATCATTACAGATAGGTCCTGGATTCGAATCCAGGGTCGGACCAAACAAAAAATGTTGTAGGATTTTTCAATTCCTAATAACATTCCGTCGTCAGGAAGTTGTTATTGTAACATCCACGGACCTAGGAGAGCACATTAAGCCCGTGTGTCCTTTTTTTTGTTGGCGCGTGGAAACGCATTTAATCGCCTTCACAGGTCCTGGGTGGGATCCAGTGTTGTGTGGGACTCATGATAGTACCGAATACCCACAAAAACTCCGTGAGTGCCATCAGCGCCGCCCTTGGTGAGGAGCACCTCAAGTCTTCAGGGCACCTCGATGGCTAATCAGCCCCCTAAGGGACTAACTCCACCTCCAACCCCACCGAATTTGGGATAGTGCAATGGGGTGAGGCTCCTATGCTCGCCCCTTGCCCCGTGCCCAAAAGCGCCACCACCTCGCTCTTAGGTCCCTCTTCTTATTAGAAGGGTGTCGAGAGCGATTCCTCCTCCTGATCTTTAACGTTCAAGGGTGCAAAGACCTCCCTCAGTTCTTGGATTCACCTGGGTTCAACCCAGGCTACGAATCCCCACCGCCACAACAAGACTTGAACCATGGTGGGGAAGCCGTCTGTCCTGCGCCTGATTTGTCTGAGTAAAAGGCTATTCTCAACAGAGAAGGCCGCTATAGCCGGCTACGGCGCTATTATTATTACTATTATTATGCCAATAAATCTAGCTTGTTAGAAAATTAATTTTCCAGATTCTCATGTGCCAGAGGCTAGTCATTATTCTATTATTATTCTAATAGTCTATACTGTTACTGTCAGAACAATTATTTTCCTATTTGTCTATGCTCAAACGAATCATCAGAATGGTAAATTATATAATTTTTAAAAATCATTGGAGATTTAAATTTAGTTAAGTATATAATGAAGCTAAGTTACTAAATTGATTATTTCCATAGATCACACAAGTAGAGACTAAGCATGTTATGCCATTAAAATTATGTTTGGCAAGACTCAATAAATCAATAAAATTAATCTTCTATTATGTGGACATAATTAGTGTTATTCCGTCGTTTCGGTCTGTACAGACGATATAACAAGAGTTTATAACTGTCTCTATTATATACATATATACATATATATATATAAATATATATATATATTTATATAGTACCCCTTAGTTTTTGTTAACTACGTATTCTTGATTACCTATTCGAAAGCCATATCATCGCCTTATTTTAAATCGCCGTTATTAAAAAACAATAGCATGTTCTATGTTTCTAGTGCGTATGAGTTACAATGCGTTGTTATGTGTCGGTAATACAAACTAAAATAAAACGTAGTTCTGGTATGAACAAGCGTTCGAGAATGCTCATCGCCCACTCAACACATTGTATGCAAATTGCAGGTCGCAGGTCGCCATTCTCATCTGGCCCGATTGTCATTTTTTATACGCCCTCAGAATGGACCTACAAACTTTGATATGATATGCCGTGAAATTGCGGAGCTTGTACGTTTGTCACGTTGAGGAAAATTATATATTAATAGCGTAAGGTGACTTTTATAGTGATTTATGGGACGTTGTGATGCTATCGATTTCATGCTGTTTGTGAGTAACCGGTGACCCTTTGGAGGACGAAATGAGGGTCACTCATCTGCATGACAATAATGCGGATGTCTATGGGCATCGGTGGTCGTTAAAGGCTCTGATGTCTCGTTTGCCCCTATATCAAAAAAAATGTTGCATACCATTCTTTTTATAGTACGGACTTTCCAGGAATCCGCAAAGAGCAATGACATGATTCGAAGAAGACAGTAGCAAGGGCGGCGAACGCGATACACACAATTTGTAACGCTCATCAGCGGTCAGAATGGAACCACATGGTATCAGCGTCAGCAGGGGCTGGATCTAAAGCGTGGTCTTAGCAGTCCAGAGGTGAAATCACGTCCCTTATAAGGGAAAGGCGGCCAACGGCGCCCGCGGTGGATTAGGCCCGTGGACTGCAATTAATTGGACCGGCATCTGGTGAACCCAACCAGAATCCACTTTCAATATTCTATCAATAGATCAACAGATGGACTTGGCTCCAGACAGGGACAGATTTTAAATGTAACTTTGATATTTAAATAAAATATCAAAGTTACATCGCCGATAACCAAATAGGGATAGAGTTTTGTATTATTTTCGGTATTTACAATAACTTAGCCATTACCTTGTAATAAGTATTTTAAGAATCGTGCTGAAACCCGTCAGATAACTACAAAATGTCTAATAAACGTGAAAGTCTCAAACAATTAGGGACATAACTTTGAAAGTGGCCGTTAGGTAAACTTTACTAATTGATTGAAGATGATCCTGTCAAGATTCACAAAACAAGGGAACTAGTCATAGTTGAGAATCATGCTGTGAATCACAACAGAACGTGTCAAAATCAATTCCTAACCAAAACTTAAGTAAGCACATGAACGCTTAGTAATAAGTGGCGTGCTCCATGTATATCATGAATGGCCTCACATTCTGCGGAGTCATGGCGGGCATACCATTGTGTCTCGCAATCACGACCATACACGACACAAACACGACGGTGTGCGTCACGACACCGCACGGCTTGTCAATGAATAGGGGTGAGGGATCGACACGGTTTGCTCTCAATACTCCTGTTATGGATATTTTGTATGCTAATACATGGAACTGAAATACATGTTCTTTGATTAGCTAGATGCAACTTGAATTCACAGGTTTGTGTGAATGAAGAATAATCTAGAGATAATAATAATTTATAAGTGAGGTCAAATTTTTCTTCAATCTGACATCGGCATTATTTGAAGCGAACAGTCTGGACACTAGGTCCTAGGAAGCGAACAGTCTGGATACTAGGTCCTAGGAAGCGAACAGTCTGGATACTAGGTCCTAGGAAGCGAACAGACTGGATACTAGGTCCTAGGAAGCGAACAGTCTGGATACTAGGTCCTAGGAAGGGGTGCTCCTTTGCCGCTTACTACACCACTGGCAATTACATTCACTCGCAACAGTCTATAGGTAGATAGATAGATAGTCTAGATAGATAGATAGACAGATGATCCTATACATGAGGCATTCATTGAAGTCAGCACCGAGGCCATTTTAACAACCCTACGCGAGCTGCCCTCGTTATCAGAGTCGGGAATGGGAGAGCCCGCGGCCTCTCTTGCCACGACAATAATAGTTAAATTATGATAATTCTCATATCGGGATGCATCTATCCCATCTGCGGGAGATTAGGAAGTCGGAACAATTTTCGACACCAAAACCTAGTCTCGTCGCCCAGTGAGCAATTATAGCAATCAGATAAAGCTGTGTTGGGCTTCTCTTCACTTCCATGTGTCTTATAGTAACCGATGAATCTGCACTGTATACTTCTGTCAGTATAGAGTAGTTATAAAGAAATGTTAATGCATTTCCCAACGTAAAGAAGGTGCACCGCGGGCCTAAATCTATACTCATTGCACTTACTTTTGAGGTCGGGATTGGAAGGAAAGCTACCGGTCTGCCTTCCAGCGTCAAAATATATAGCCTAGCAGCTATATGAATCGCCATTCCTTCTCAACAACTTTGTCTTTAATAAGCATTGTGAGGTATTTTTATCTGAAATATAATTTTGCTGACCTCCCGACCTTTTTAATTTAAAAAAATATGCACCAGGAATATAATGCGAGCGACTCACGTGATGAAGGCAAGCCATTTTAACTTGAGTTATTCAAACTTAAAAAAAACATGAGGGTTCTGTACGATGTACAGATAAGATAGACATAATTAAACAGTCCGTCTATTAAATGGGCTATCGCAGCTGAAAGATGCCATGCTATCGTAGTTGGAACATTTCAACTTTATTAATATTTATTAAAAAGGAAATTACGTGGTTCGAATGTAACCATTATATATTCACTAATTAGAAGAAACCGAATAAATTATATGCAATCGTAAAGGATGTTTTTTGAAAAAGCTGAGGTTAATACTAGTAATCAGTTTTTATGTTACGTCGTTGATTTTCAGTTAGGCCGACGATTTAATTGAATTGAACTTATGTACCGTACTCGTGTATTATTGTATGTTGTATTGTGTAGATTTCTACTCAACCTAGCGGTCTTTAATCGATCTCTCGTAATAGGGTTAATCATAATTCTATAAATATGAAGGAAACCCAATGCGCCAGTTCAAGCTAACTGATCCTTAAAATC
The DNA here is from genome assembly GCA_017140195.1 of Eumaeus atala. Lineage (NCBI taxonomy): Eukaryota > Metazoa > Arthropoda > Insecta > Lepidoptera > Lycaenidae > Eumaeus > Eumaeus atala. The sequence goes on along the minus strand of JAFELO010010685.1, from coordinate 156,224 downwards.
TGTTGTGGTCGAAAAATGCCTGCCAAAATAATTCATATTTCGATAATAACAGAAAATGTTGTATTAGCTGCTTTGTTTGCCTATAAAATATAAAAATTGTGACATGTATCAAGTTTACGCGAATGTTACTCACTACAATAAAACTACCTTTACGGATTTTATCGCGGTTTAATTAATTATTTAACTAGCCAGACTTTTCAGAGCCTTACAGCATGCATATCCATCCGCGACCATGGTTGCTTTAAAGCTATTGAAACGTCGGGATAGATATACCCCCGCAGTTTCATCGGCGTAAAATCACTGCCAAGACAACCATTCGTTTTTTCCAAATGAAAAACTTTATTGTATTCCAGGTAGTAATATTTTTGAGAAAAGGATAAATTAGGATTTTTCCTTTTCGATTTTTGAACATTCATTTAGACCTGAGCTTAGTCCGGGTATAAATACAAAATAACTAACACTTTACATACAGTAAATACTACGCAACAAACTCGGCCCGTTCGTTTGATTAAGAACATTGATCGGGCGAAAATCTATACGCCGTAATCTCGAGGCCTGAGAACGGAGTGCATTATTTATTATGAATATTAGTCAATTTTTATTTGGTCAAAAAAAGCGGGGAGAGACGAGCCCGCCTGCAATTAACCGCTCCTACCCTATAATTATGGTCAGTAAATTTCTGGACGCATCCTGGCCGCCTCATATATTGTTTTATCTGCTCCTCGGATTAACTTACTCTTAATTCTTATAACTATATTTGTTAACCTAACGATGAGCTTAAGTAATTAATGTTAAGCTTAATTTAAATCTAACTTAGGTGCATATCTCCTATTACTTAATTTTAGAATGAACCTTGATAAAGCAGAGAGAGTGAAAGAGACGATTCCTATACCCAGCGGGCAGATTTTGGTTGGTAAGTTAGTAAAATACTTTACCTAAGTAACGTTTTGTATCACGACAATGTTAAAATTTTCTTGCATATATGTGCAATTTAGTTATCAAGTTTGAAAGGATTGAAGAAGATTTAAACGATTAAACGCAACGCAACAAACGACGGAGAACTGACGCCGACGCGGCTAACGTTGTGCACACGCTAACCGCAAGACACGCATTGATATGAGTGCAAGGCTTTTCTACGCCCATGACACCACGATTCAGCTGCAAAAACTCGCCACCTTTCTCAATGATAAATAATAACATTAATTACCAGTATATTAATAACGAAACGTGATACGGCCCATTGCAGGGGGGGGGGNNNNATTATGCTGATGTTCATGGGCGTCGTCAGTCGTAGAAAGGCTCCAAATGCTCGCTTTTCCCCTCATACTATTAAAGTAATGTTTACGTGTTAATGACATTTATTATACTACAGTTACCTGTTCGTGTACCAGATTTGTCTCAATGCACCGTGAAAAGTTTAACGTCGTGATCCGCGTACAAGCCGCCAACTTGTGAATGATACATGCACGAGTATGCATCCTAATTTGGTTTGGATCGGAGCAAAAACGCTCACCTCGTTCCATGCTTTAGCTCGAGGCTGTCCTTATAATTGTAGGGTTGTATCAAAAAGCCCTCAATTATAAAATAATAGCAGATGCGTATAGTAATAACAATTATTATCACGCTCGCCCGCTATCATTATTGTTGAAATATGACCGACGTGGAGTATGCAAACTTGGTTTCGCCGAATTTCTCGTCAGACTGTGCGGGACCGTATTTGTTATGTCAATTAATAAATTGGTCCGGAAATACGGACAAATTTATCGACATGGAATTCGTAAGTTTTGAACATCACTTAGGCACACTCAGCTCATGAGTCGTCGAAAATAAGAAGAGGATTTATGGAAATAAATCGATATAGATAATAATTATCATTATTTTATTACCGTCACATCTCAGCAGAAGATTTCTGGAAATTGTATATTTATACGAAGGAACATAAATTTTGTCCATAGCACTTCACCTTGGACTATTGAACTAGTCTAAGGTGAGAATACTAAAGAAATGTTTAAAAGCCAAATAAACTGACTGATTCGTGATCACTACAACTTATATCCTGCTCAGTGAAAATATTGTTTTTTATGAAATTTAATTACTAAACAACCAGCTAATAGTAACAAGTTTATTGGAATAAAAACTAAACGTACCTTTCAGATATTTACGGAAATGTAGAAGGTAAATTTGAATAAGTTCCAGTATAGAAGGACCTGTCAAAATTCCCAACCGTTTTAAACAAATAAGTAATTGTGAAAGCAAAAAAATCCTTAAAAATAGACAAGTGTCATAATTGTAAATGAAGAAAATCCAAATTATAGGCAACATATGTTCACGAACATAATAAATTAACAGCGATCGCTCATGCATACGTTAATTCTTTCAGTGCCGAAACTTCATATAGACATATAACATTATCTACAAGTAATAATTCAGTTGGTGGGCAGTACCGCCTATTTCCAGTCGCAATCTTAATAAAGACTTCCTAGATGTTTATAATGTATGTTTTATTTTAATACCAGTACCGTGTAAGTTTAATTAAAGATCGCTTTTAATTAATGGTAATCTGTGAGTCGTAAAATAATAATATGAAATGTCAGCGCTCACGTGGCTCGTTATAATTGCGTTTTGATTGTGTGGATGTTATGGTACTTTGTATGGAGCTGGTTTGTGGGTTTCAGTGTTTAGTGTTTAGGCAAATGGTTATGCAGAAATGGGTTATTAAATTTTCTGTTATTTTTCCGTCCAGTCTGTAGTCATTGAACTATATTTGTGAATCCTTAACTGACTGGGTTGAAATCAATGCTATCACACAACAGCTTTATAGCGGAAAATTTGCGCTATATTCAAAACATTGAAACAATAAAAGTGCAACTCTTAATTTTACTTTTTCAAGCAGACTAAGTTTGTAACTAAAAGTAATTCCCTCAATGCTGCAACTAGTGTTGTACTAAGGCAGTCATGCGTATATTTATAATAATAATGGCAGCAGAAATCTGCTACAATTTAAATTTGTAATACATTAAATCAAAGTTTTATTTAATTCTATTTGAAAGTTTTGTAAACCTAAACTACTAACGTCAACGCACAAATCTAGTAAATCGATATCAATTGCCTATTATTTATTAATTATATTTTTAGGACTAAGGATTTCCCAACAGCTGCCATCATCACCTTCGTAACCTATAAGGGAGTGAAATTTGAACGATGAGTTATATTAGATGTCGTGGCGTGCGCTGAGCTATCATTCCGTTATTACAGCAGCCACGGCGATTAATCATTGTTCCTCTACCGGATAATTCGGCGGTTGATTTAGTGAAAAGCAACGTGTTATTACGAGATAAATCTTTATCTAGAAAAGCTAAGAAGGCCTAAGTGCTGTGATTTACGCGCCCGCGGCCATCCGCGGGTTGCGCTTGATTTGTTTCCCAGACTTTGTTGTTTCCATCCTCTGATGAATTTTAATGGATAGTTGTAAAATTATATATTACAACACTATAATTATATTAGGCTTTATAATTGTTGCTTTCACATTGGCGTGTTTGAAATTTATTTTGTAAACTGTGAGAAATGACGACGGAATACATTTGTGTAAACGGATTTAAACGATTTTTGAATTGGAATTCTTTTTTTAAATGTAATTCTAATGAAATTTGAAATGTTAACGGGTTTTAATGTTACAATCCGTTAGGACGATTATTTTTTGTAAAATGCTGACCATATAATTTATAGATTAGGGATCTAAGACGCATTTTAGATCATAACAATGCTGCTATTCGACCTAGGAAGGTAAAGAATATTTTGTTCATGACTAGTTCTTTCTTTTCTATTCCGATGTATACATCCTACTCAAGTAGAACATACATGCACTTAGGGTAAAGCGGTCTGATACTGCAGAAAAGCGTGAACAATCACTTATTACTGGGTCCGGTTGAACCGGTGAGTTGCTTTTCTCAAAAATCCTTATTGCTGCGCAGATCTTCCATTTTATTTTAGCATAGTGGAACACCAATTAATCTGAGTATTTGGACGACTATCGCCGCCCATAGACATCCGCACTGTTCTTATCTCGCAGGTGCGTTGTCCTCTATTTTTGCCCCCTTCCAATCCATCCAATTCCAATCCATCGGCTATTCTCAAACGACACGAAACGCGACGCGAATAGCGGTCATTTTAAGGCCGCGTCAAAAGCAAGAGGGACCTCTCCGGTCGTGCTGACCCAATTAGGCTCCTATACATCATGACTCTTTCTACTATGAATCAATGTGTGTAACGTTTTATAGTGGTCGTCGCGTCCAGAGTATGGGTTTAGTAAGTTCATACTCCAGAGCGGTGGTTCCCAAACTTGTCTCATCTAATTCATGATCAGTTGGTATATCGTTCTACACTGCGCACTCAATAATCGCTCAAGACGCTCAGCTTGGAAAACCCTGTCCTAGAGATAGGCATAGGAGTTATTGTAAAGAAATGCAGTTATACGTTCTATAAATCTAGATTACATCGTGGTTTGCATCGAGTTGGGAATGAGCTACTCATGTGCTGTTGAACTATATTTGTTTGGAAATCAAACCACCGTACCGGTTAAGTTAAACAAGACGAACGTACGCCAGTTCAACCTCCGTCGGCGGTGGAAGGGGTAGACGGTTTCCACCCAGTCATGATATCTCAGCCAGCTTTTCCAGCTCCCACGATAATGCAAGACCAACTTTAGCAGCTGCGAGCTGAGAACCGAATGCTGGGCGAGGGGATCCGGTTCATAATCTCCATTATCGGCCGGTCAGCAGCCATTGTCGCTCCACTCCAGCAGTGGGCCACATAGGCCTCTCTCAATGAACGAAAAGACGACCGATCTCCGGGATAGATGCGAGTAGCAGATAATAGTAACTTTAATATAATTGTTAATTTAGCTAAACTTTGATAGTTATCGGGATGCATTCTTCCTATCTGCGAGAAAGGAGGGGGGTATGTCCCCCTTTCGACCACAATCTCTCCTACAGCCGGACTGGACAATTCCGTCAACACACCATAAGAAAAGTCTGTTTTCTGTTCTATGTTGTGTTTATTGACTGTACGGTGAGGCAAACGTGATGATTACTAATTAGTGATATTTTTTTATATTCTTACATTAAAAATTACAAAAAATAGTGAATTCGGTTTCGCTAGCCAGGGCTAGGCTATAAGAAACTGAACTGATAAAAAACCGCACGGCGGGAACTATTCTATGAAATAGAGGTAATTATGATCAAATCAATTCAATTTGTTTAAACAGTTGTTTAATTAATCAAATTTGCTATTGATTCCTCCTTACAATGGACTCGTCACCGAAGTTAACGGTGTTAAGCGATAAAGAAAAAAAAAATGTAAGACGTGGTGCCATGCTGTATTGCAATCAAATTGTGCTGGCATCACCAAGTACCTTTTGCGCACATGATAAAGTTAAAGCCCTGCTGTCGCGTTTTGTGCTGTATATGAGTTTCCGGTGGCCCCTTTGAGGAGAAGAAGGAAAGACACACACATATGCATGTGCGTGTGTCTATAGGCAGCAGTAATCTCCATACGGCCTTAAATAACGCAAGCGAATTAGGGCAAGTCAAATTTCTAACTCCACACTTTCTAAAAAAAAGAAGTTGGTTTATTACAATATGAGTACCATGCATTACTCTACTGGGTAAAGGATTATTTTATTAATAACATATACACACACAGTATGCATATAAATATGTATTAAATAATAAATTACCACTCATTTAACATCATTCGCCGTCCCGGCTTATACTTTTATTAAAGTTACGTGTAATTTAATTACACCCTAGCAATTATAATAAAAAACAACTTAAGTATACTGACCCTATGGTTATGATGAATTATTAATAAATCTATCGGCGGGATCTTGGTCGTTTAGAGGCGTAGAGCTCGGCGGGAAATTAATGAACTCTTCCGCACAGTTCGCGGTTTAACAGTCGCCATTAATGTTATCTCAACCACGCGGCATCTACGCGCCATCTCACCGTCCCTTGATGATAGCTAGTATCAGCCTCTACAGTCAATTTCATACATTTTATTTATCATATGATCTCACATTCGAAGCCAAAAAAACTACAAGCGTTTTACTTCCTACGAAGTAGTACATTGTTGCATTGTAGATAAATTAGGTGAGCACGGCGATGTGGGTGATTAACTATATCACCGGTCGTCCGCTCATCTCATTGTATTGTAGGTACTCCCGCAAAATGTTGCCTATGCTATTGCGTTTCTGGTCCTCCATAGGAGAGGATGAGAGAAGTAGAGCATCACATCTGCAAAATAATTATGTTGATATATATGTAGGTGTCAGTATCCCACCACGCTTTGACTGTTCATTTACTTTGAACAAGCGAAGTCCTTTTGGATGACTAACACTCAGAGCGCATATTTCACGCCACAGAGAGACACACTTATGCAGTGTCAATGTGAAAGTGCAACAATACGATGAAGGCACAAACACTAAAAGGATTTAAAGCCCCTTCCAGTCAATGTTCAATCTTTAAATGTGGAATAAGTATTCAATAAAATATCTCCGCTCGTAAAACGGTAAGCCGCAAAAAACGCCAAGTAGGAGCTTCGACAAGCTCACAAAAGCTCGTAAAAGCTCGTAAAAGCACTCGACTATTATGTAGTTATTGTTACGGGGTGGAAACACCATTATTACGCAGCTACATGCTTTATTTTGTTGTTAGGATTCGCGTCGAAACGGCTGCCCAGGCATCCTTGCATCTAGGTAAACGGTTGAGATATATTAAAACTGTTATTTATACAGCCTCTACATAATTAACACATGTAATTATATATTAATATAATGGGGATCCCAATGTTCTTGTTTCACGTATTAACGCGAAACTAAAACTTTGGAATCTTTTTACGAAGATTGCGCATATGGAGAAGTATTTGCCACACTTGTTTATATGCATTTTTATACAATATGCATTACATTTTGTGTTCTAATATAATTAGAGGTATTGACGCTTGTGATCATTTGAACATTCATTTGATGCTTTAGAGTTGTAGATTGAACTGTCGGTAATCGAAAATATTAAATACAAAATTTTGAATAAATAAATAAACTTTATATACGGTATTTTAACCTATTGGCTATTTGAAGGAGATTCTTCTTCGCATTAGTAAATAAATTTTTCAACTATTTTTCTATTCCTGGTTTTTGTAATATTATTTAAAAGTCGCTTGTCATTGCCGTTATTTAATGCAATATTAAAAATGGTTTCTGATTCCTCTTTACAATCCTTTTGATTGAGAGGAATTTTTTAATTCATGAAACGCGGCATGTTTATGTTTCTGGATGCCGGGATTTCGCGTGGATTATTTTATCACTATATGGTAGTTTTCTAAATATATTAAATTTGTTGCTCTGACGATATCTATAGTTAAATCCAAAAAAAAAATGTTTGTTGCCTATTTTTATTGTTGCTTGTATATTTTTATTGAGATGATTATTCATGAAATTAAAGAAAACTTGTCCGAAGTAGAGATATCCTGCGTCCAGAGGCATATTACATCATCTTCATATCTTTACCAGTTTGACATATCATGTTTAAATTCTGAATTAAATATTCATTGCTCTAAAGAAACCAGGAATATATCTGTAATGGAGACAAAAGGATTTCCATAGCAAACCCATCTAGTTGTTTATAAATGATACCCTAGACATAAAATAATTTTGCAGCAAACACACATCAAAATTCGATTTTAATTCTATGACCTGAGTAAATTAAAAAACAAATTAATTGTGTAAAAAGTCATAAAGTGTATTTATTTATTCAAGTGTTAACATGCATTTCCATCAAGAAGTGACAATACATTCAATCAAATATACAAAATTTTAAGTTGTCTAAAACGTATTTTAAATATGGCGTTCTATGGAGGAGATTTATACTGTCCAGTTGCATATAACCACAACAGCCCGAATCTTTTTTTAAATTTTCCTAATCATAGAATACTATTTTTTGAACATGCCTCAAACATATTTCTAAAATTCATCATCAGCTCTTGGGCCACATCATATATTTGCAACAGTGGTTTTACTTGAACTCTATTATTATATTAGGCTTAGCACTAAGCTTTAATATCGTATAGGGGACAAACAAGAAATTGAAGCCATTCTGTAACTGGCGACGCTTATTAACATCTGTACGTTATGCAGATACGTTGCCTTCCTTCACTCCATACCACCAATTGGCCGCGACTTGAGATGTCGATAACCCTATTGTATAGCATTCCACGACTGCTTTCCACGTCTCTTCGCAATGGTTTAAGAGATTCAATTCAGGTGCGTCTCTCTAATACCTCAAGTGTGGGAATAAACATGAACACAGAATATCTCATTGAAGACATTGTAACGAATGAAACTCATTGTGTGACAGATGTACTTATGAGATAATTTTTGATATTTCCAAAACAGATTCGACGCGTATACGCTAATCCCATTATGTCTGTAAACACGTTGCTCTTGACGTCTCAATATCCGTCAAGTGAACATCTCGATTGTCAACACTTGCACAGGCAGCGGAAGGACCTTTGTTCCGGGATTACGGATTTTGCATCGCACTCGTCAAATATCGCATTGTATGGTCTGTGAATGGAGAATGAATGAGGATTACAACATAATACAAATCTCACGTGTACGGGATAATATTTCGGTAGGAATATGGCGTGGCCGAACTTTTATTACAATTATTTTATTACGATAAAACCACTTTTAAGGATTTTATCGCTGTCTATTTAATTATTGAACTAGTGCGACGTTTCAGGAGCTTTACAGCAACCGTGGTCATAGGTGGAGTGAGATGACAGATGCCCTGATTTTTCTTATAGAATAGGCGGGCAAACGAGCAATCGGAGCCTTTTTACGACAACCGACGCCCATGAACATCCACGTAACTTCTATGCCGATACGTTGCGTCCTTGAAGCCTGGATGTCTTTTTAATTTAAACAGTAACATGTTCAAAATGGTGGCCAAAACACGTAAGTAAATGCCTCAAATTGCTACGACGAAATTGTGCCAACCGCTCCACTTGGCTGAGGTCAACCACTCTTAATCACTTCCATAATTATTATAAAACAAAGTCCCCAAAAGCTTTGCCCCTTTATGGAATATATTTTTTTCTATCTCTGCTGAACGGATTTTTAATGCGGATTTCACTCCTTGATAAAGCGAATCCCGAGGAAGGTTTTAGTGTAACTTACCCCTAAAGGCGAAACCGGGGGCGATCACTACGAAAACATAAAACAGGTTTACAGGAGGAGGTGGTGCCATGCATAGTGCATGACACTAGATTCTTCTATGCAACGGAATTGGGATGGGACGACCGGGGAGGTACTATATCCCATCCTCAAGACGAGGGGCAGGCTTATCTACTCCTACCACATGACATGCGACAGAATATACCATTGTCATCCTTGAATCATAACAATATGCAATTGTTCAAAAATATATAGGTACATTACTTAATGTCGAAAAGCTATAAAATAGAGATAAACTGAAATGAACGTTTCTTCAGTTCAGTTCCTTTTCAACTTTTCAGTACATTATTTGTTCTTTTTGGAATAGGTTTGACAGTTTTGATACAATTAAATTTTTTTTTTGTGTAAATCTGTAATAATTACAAAATATAGGTGATAACGAGCTTGTCTATTAGGTGTAATCTTCTTAATAAAAAAATAATAATTTTAAAATCGGTTTACAATTGACGATTCTCCCCTTGCTGTGTCAAGAAGTCAATACAATTTTATATCTCCCAACGTCAGCTCAGTGTAAGAGATAACACGACGATGATTAAAAGCCCGAATGAGAAAAGCTGAAAACACAAGTGTGTGTAAAATTGGAGAATTGCCCCCGATTTGTTCAACATTCCATCAGGCCATGGTTTATGTATCACGAAGTGGTCCCATTGGACGCTTGGCCGACGCTTATAAAATATAGTTTTGAAAATCTAACAACAATCGACGATTGATTTACACGATTACGTGTAACAAACATACAGGTCGAATATCTCCTCCTTTTAAAAAGTAGGTTGAATAGCGAGCAAAATATTAGCCTTTTATAAGCTCAACAGACTCTAGTGGATATTGAGTTATACATCAATGTACATACTTATATCAGTTTTAGTGGTTTCAATGAGATATGCTGCCTCCTAACGTAAAACATTTCGTTTCAAGATTCTATCATTTTTGTATGAAACTTCCGATTATATTGTTATTTTAACAGTGAAATAGTCAGTACAGTTTATATGCACATAAGTTACACTCCAAGTTGAAAGGAAGACCTTAATAAGTTCTTGATGATTAAATCCGGCCCTGGAACTGAAAATCGACATATCTTGTTTCTAACAACTTCAGCGGACCTTTCAATACAAGCCCTGTTACAAAGCGGTACTGATGGTCAAATATGTTTCAAGCGCAGCATATAATTATTTAGTACAATCGCGAACAAAGAATAAAAAGTAGTGTACACTTACATTGTTAGTGTTATTTGATATTTGCTGAGTCTGGGCGTGGCTAGGGCGGCGTCGCATATGCGCACGCGCAGAGACGCGTGCTCGTTACTTACCAGCTGTGGTGTCGGCACAATGACCCGGAGGTTTTATAGTAATGATTTGTTTTTATATCACATATTTTTATATGGTTTATAGAACATATTATATCGAGATTCTCTATTTGTAAAATCGACACTTCCTTCTCCTCTTAACTTGGTCTGATATGATTCCTTATTGAATTCAAAGATATTTTTTTTTAATATGTGCAGAAGTACCTCCTTTACCAAAGTAGCATTCCTACTACTAAATTCTGTATAAACATTCACGTAACCGAAGGTTATGCAAATGAGTTTCCCTACTTCACAACATCCCCCTATGGAACATCACTCTTCAGTAATCTTGCGGACGCATAAAACGCGAAATCATTGTCACTTCCGCGCACTGAGTTGGGGGTGCCTCTCTAGATGTGGCGGCTTGATCGGACTTTAATGTAGCAATGATACTATAAGTCCTACTCTCATGATCTTTGGTATGGGTTATTTTTTTTTATAGTCTCGAGGGGGAAAATAAGCAGTTACGATGTTTACACCCATACACATCCGCACAATGTTTATGCAGACTTGTTTCTCCTTTCAACTTTTCTTAGGATGAGCCATCAAAAACTCTCGAACTAAGTAAAAAAACTAAACGTACTTTCTCGGTCATGACGGCCCGTTCAAGGCGGTCTCGAACGAAAAGTATCAATGTTAGAAAAGGCCAGAATTTGGAAAGTACCTAATCTTCAAATATGACTGCTAGGGTTGGCAACACGGATATTTTAATGCAGGAATGCATTGTTGTAGTGTATTGTATAATGTGCACAGTTTGCTCAGCGGGAGCGACGCCTGCGCATTACAATAATTACAAAGGCACGCGCCGCACCCTGCCACGTAATCACTATCATTTGCGCCGGCCCTTGCACTCGCTGCTCCGAGCTTATCGCTGGAGACATCTATGAAACATGACATATTATGTTATTTAGCTTTCAAATCGCAGTGGGAGCAAAAGGTCGTAGAGCCACCAAGCCAGTGGTCACTTGTCTCCAATCCCGTCGTACCATCATTCATACGAGATTCACTGTCGTCCATACCAGTCGTACACTCTTACCATCACTCATACCAGACGGATCATCATTAAAACAATCATTCATACTGTGCGTACCATCATACATACCGTTGTACGGATGATGGTAAGTGACTACCGATCCCCCGAGACACTCGTCTACCTACACAATAATCATCAACAGCCTAAGATTCGGAGTTAGGCCTCTTCCAATGATCGCCAAATCTAATGTTCTCTTACTCACATCCAGACCAGAAAATTTTCCACCTGGTCATCCACCAACTTCTCAAACCCTTGCGCAATAAAAAAGTCCCCATCTGTTCCGATCACGTGAGTACATTTCGCCACGAGATCCCATCCTGTCATACGAGGCGTATCCGCCCCCGCACAGATTGGGGAGGTAAAAAACGGATTTTCATAATAGTCGTCGGGGTAACGATCCGAATGTACTTTATTACGAGCCGGAAACATTTATTACTTCTGGCAGGCGAAAAAGTACTTTGATTTTAGTGAAGTCTCATATCACGGAACAGCTGACACCTTTTCATTGTATCGACTATGGGTTTTTATGCATATTTCGCTGGGTTTTTACTGTCTGCTGTGTGTATATGACAGTAGATGTATATATGACAGAATGAGATATGTACATCTTATACAGGTAGATAAAATTGGAGCGTCTGTTTGTAATGTGAAAATAGAAGATTCTTAATGAATGCATAAAGATGTATAAACGATACATAACCCAAAAAAATTTTTTGTTTCAATTATTGTCTGTCTGTCTGCTTATTCTTGGTAATCTCTTAAAAATCTGGGCAGATTTTGATAGGACTTTGACTAGGAGATAGCTGATGTACGAGTCAATGTATATATGATAGTTCATTTACATCTACAGGTGATGAAGCATTCAATTAGATCACCTCTTGTTCAAACATATTATGTCGTACAAAAAAGCATTCCAACATTGAGGGCGTAAACATATGTAAGTAATACTTAAAAAGTGGGTAGTATATATAAAATGTACTTTTATTATAATCACATATATACTTTAGATTCACGGCCTTTTCTTCAATTAAGGAAACTCTTCACTTAATTCTAAATTAATTTGAACAATAGTTTTGATATTATACGAGCCAGCTGTCTCGCTGATAATCATGAAAGCCTATGAGCGTTATATATCTAGATAGTGATCCAAAACAAACAACACAATCGCAGAGTACAAACAGTTATTGAGTAACACGAGTAACAAAATCACGCAAGACCTTGGACATATGAAATGTCCGTTGTTTCACGGTAATATTTAAATATGTATCGTTGTGATAGCATTTGTTAAGTGCGTTGTCGTATATTAGTTGAAGTCGGTGCCCGCCCTCGCAGCCGCCGCCCGCCCTGCGCGGCCCGCCCCGCGCGTAAACAAACAAGGGCACAGCGCAGCACGGCGCGAAAGAGAGCCACGAGGTTGGAACGAGAGGGAATCTCTGCTCAGTCGGCCACCAAACCCTACAATTAGTCGGCGAGATTCGTCCGCGGCATCGATTCGTTACGAGATAATTGCTCGTGGATTTTCCTTATGGAAAACTAAGTGTCGCGTGTGTACGGCGGATACCGATGGGCCGCCATGAACTGTGCCTACTACCAGCACGGGGGCTCCCACCCCGTCTCTCACAATGTCAACAATAGTTACTTCAACGAGGTAAACATTTTTCTTACCACGGATAAAATATGATCAATATTTGAGTTTGTTTGTCAATGATTAAGTACTCTTATAGAACAGAATGAATAGTGAAAAAAAATTATATTATTTTTAATATAATATAATTTATACATTTAATTATAGACAGTATTTTTTTTATATTTGTATGCTTATTGCGTTATTATTCTAATAATAAGCAATACTTCAGTCAGAAGTATTATTAAATCAAAACAAAAACTAATTATTTTACTTGATTTGTACATATTCTTCTTAATTATAATAAAAAAAAAAATTATGGACGGATCACATTTCATGTCCTCCTAATTTTTGTGCTGTAATGAATAGTGTGATATTGACAAGTCAAATCTATTTAAATATGCAAAAGATATTGGTGCGAATGTTCAATATTTCATATAAATGTACCAAATAAACATAACAAGTAAAGATTTTAAAAATAACATGATAATTTTATTTACAATAAATTTCAATTTAACTGTTTTTATTCACAATTCGTTATTGTTTTTAAAAATAAAAATATAAATTTGGAAAAATATACGATTGTACCTGTCTGTATATATAAGTGTAGATATTATGGCTTTGGTATATTCCAGAATAGTGACTATTCAAACAGTGTTAAAATTGACACAGTGATTCCATCCATCCAGTAGTTGTTATTGACCATGGTTATTATTAATGTAATATAAGCATGAACTATATGGAAGCCATAGTTAATAGTTAATTACGCACAAGTAATTTAATGTAATTGCGGGTAAAATCATTTAAAATACTTACATTAGTTTAGCTTTGTACAAGATATAAGCGTATTGTATAGGCTTGTAATACGAATTGAAATCGTAATAAATTAATCAACTTTAAGTGAGTGGCACGCCATTACGCATGTCTAAAATATTTTTAAAGTTCTCAAGTAAACCTGTTAATTTCGGTTCACTATTTTACAGCTTTTTGTTTTTTTTTTTTTTTGATTACTTTTTTATTATTTCTCGTATTCACTATATCTCAGTACAATCTGAAAAACAATTCGACCCATGCAGTTTCATTGTAGGTCGGTTGTTTTTAATTCATATCTCCTTATTTATATCTGAAGATAGATCTCTCAAAGTTGTATGTCTGTACGCAATAATTTATTAAACAGATTTTCATGAAATTTCCACTAGATAGAACGATTCCAGCGGAAGGTTTTAGTGTATATATAATTTGTTAAGGTTACAATCAGGCCCGTGTTATCACGGACGAAGCCGTGGCGGATGGCTAGTATTTAATATCGTAATATATCCGTACCTAATATACCTAATGTATATAATTATGTGTGGGCTGTTACATTTTCAGGCGCTACCAGCCCTTATATATATCCTATATATCCTATCTTACAGTGACGTACACATTTATCAAAGTTAGTTTATAAATTAGTCACATATAATATGGCAAACCAATCTTATTTTTCATGACAGGAATGTGTCACTAGATGCCAATAAAATGGGGTCTTTTATAAAACTTTATGGAGTGTTCTCTGTGAAAAACAATATAAGTTCGTATGAAATGTGAGCAGTTATATCGTGTGGAACGGTAACGCGAGAGTAAGGTTTTCTAGCACATGTTCACGTTTAGTTCAAAACAATGTTCCTATGATGTAGCACTGTATCACACATAGAAACGGTCTTTTCTGGACTGAGTGTATATTTTATTTACCTATTTCTTCGGTATCCAGAGCAAGATTCGTAAACTTTTATACTTTTATTCCGTACATTGTTTAACATGCATAAGCTTAAAACTTACACCCGTCGCAACTAGTCCGGTTAATAAATGCGGCACGGCGTAATTGTATCCGCTCGACTTCAGAATATCGATTCAAGTTTATCGATGAATATAATCTACATTGACAAATTACTTATTGCGTCACGTTTATTTTATAAAATTTAAATAAACCAACCTGCTTGTATTATACATTTTGCGATTAAATAATGTGGCAATTCATCAAACTTACAAAAGATAAAAGAAGGATCGATACTTTTTAAATTATTTGCAAAAAAAAATCTAAGAAAGCGAGCGACAATTGCTTATTGAACATTTACCTACTATTTGTCCTAAGACATAATCATTTCATAGACTTTAAAAATGATAATTGGATCCAAACAAATCTCAATGACTAATCTTTTAACTTCGTAATTGGTATTATTTCTATTTTCGACAAAGATAACAAAAAGCATAATGATCTAAGCATATTTCGGAATGTATAGTGTCAATTCTAATTCATTGGGATCGACATCATAATCGCCTTTTCTCATACATGTATCTTATAAGTTCTATGGCATATTCATTGATATTTCGCGGTATGAAAAAGATATGAGTGAAATCGTGTGAAATATTGACGCTCAGTGTAAGTAACACTTTACGTCGGACACAAATAAATTTTTTGTCTGTGAGCCTGTTTACGAATGATATAATTTAATGTGATAACTCCACTCGGTCTGTTTTTTTAATTACTGCTCGACGGAAGTGTACCGTTCATCAGTTACAATGAGACACGTTGGACGGCGGTCCGTATTGGTGAGATAATCATTGATCTGTGAGAGCATCTCCCGATAGAGTGAAAAAGACGATTTGTTACGCCCTCTCGCTCCCAGGCTCCACCCAAACGGCATCACTATGACTCGGAACGTTACTATGACGTCATACTTTTTCGTATATGCTAGCGTTATGAATTGGTCACGTCAAAAGTAGACTTACGTTTGAGGTTACACAGTCGCGTGCCGGAACCGTCAGTTTTTTGTCTGCAGGTGCCCATATCTGATGGACTAGAACATTTCGTACATCATGAAAGTCATGTTCACGCGATAACGTTACGTGAGCTGTCAAATATTTCACGCCGTTGAAGCATGAAAGCGGCCACACCACGATTAAAACTCACACACCCGACAGAACAGTATGTTGAAGTGTTGATGTTATGATGTTACTTATGATTACTTTACAACCGTTATTAGTACGGAGCAAACCACCGTCAGTCGAAGAGAGAGGAGGGGTGTAGTGCTGTGCGGCATTGGGCACGACCAGAAGGTACCTCTCGTTCACATGACACCGTGCCAAAGCGGCTGGTGTGCTGACGCGTTTATGCAGCTAGTGACTTTTCGGTGCTTAGTGTGGCCATCGGAAAGGTGGAAGGGGCAACAAGTCAGGAAACAATTATGTAGATATTTATGGGCGCCGGTCATCCCCGAAGGGCTTTCATTACTCTTTCGCCATCTACAACACATATAATAAAGTCGCCAAAAGGTTTTATCTATGTCTGTCTAGGTCTGTCTATGTACGATCGATTTTCTCAAAATCATCAAAACGGATTCCGATGAGGTTTTTAGCAATGGGTGGAGCGATTCCAGAGTAAAGTTTCAGCGTATTAATGTAATGTGTAGTTTAATTTGTCAAGACAACAATCCAGTCCCTGTTTTTCACGGGCGAGGTGGATCTTTAATATACTATAAAAGTATTATTGATTCTATGTAGGTATATATGGGTAGTAATTTGTATATGATGTCTGGTGATACGATTAGGGAAACCGTTCGTCGTATATTACACTGTCATATAAACCGGTTTGTGACGCGGGAAGGTATTTCTCGTGCAGACGGACGACTCCCCTTGGGACATGTTCATGCCGGTGGTGGATTCCCCGCATCTAGCACTGTGTCATGTGACTTGGCGACGCCAATCAGTGACCGCACATCTGATTCCGGAGGGCATATATCCTTCAGGACGTCGGTCTTTTAGTCCGTGAGAGCCGGATACTACCTGCCCGTAACTCCCGACGGTGGTGGGTTGGACACCCGTTGACACAACGAATGCCGTGAAAAGGTGTACGGGTCGAGTAATAATGTCAGGGTCAAACCACACGGTACAATGTTATCTCAGCTTTATCCTATCCCATTTTTCATACCACTAATAGGTGTGGGCACGTACCTGGGGGCACGGTACTGCCCTCGTCAAGTGAATAGAAACGTACGGCCTTTCCGCCTCTCTCGAAATCATTCAGGCCATTTTTCAATTTCAATTTATATGCATATGAAATTAACTATACGTTATACTTAAGCTGCACATTTTTTTTTGTTTTTTTTTTTATAGAGAGTAAAAATGGTCTGCATATCATGAATGTTTTTTTTTGTTTAGGAGTAAATTCCAAAAAAATATATTTATGTGTGAGATTTCCATACCTCACAGTTAAATAATCAACCACTTCTCAAACAAAATTCATAACTATAAATAATAAACAAATTACAAAAAAGGAAAATATTAAAATATAATGAAATTTTAATACCTTGTTTAAGGGATAATAACTCCCTTCAATATAAGTCTCAAATACTTATAATAACGTATAACGTATAAAGAGTTATAACATTAAATGAAACACATTGAAGCCTGCGATATGACCAAACAAAGGACATTCACGAAAGCAAGTCAACACCCTAACAAAGGGAGAAAGGGAAATAAAAATATTTAATTGGTACGATTACATTTGTGATTACGAACACAAACGCCGCCCGCGGTCTGACGCCGACTTCACAATCAACTGAACACATTTCTTACAACGTTCATACGACAATACCATTGTGCTTAGATTTTGAGAATGGGCTAATAAGTACGTGCCATTTTGTTAATTATTAGGTATAATGGGTGTAATTTTATAAGTAACTAGCGCCACCTCGCGGTGTCCGTAGCATAACTCCGGTCCCATTAGGCGTACCTTCCTCGATAAACTGGCTATTCCACACAAAAATATTTTTTTAATAGAGCGTAGAAACAAACAAAACAAGCTCTTCAACTTTACATATTGTAGATAGGAAGATTATGGCGCTATATGTAACATTGCCGTCTTCTTGCTTGTTAGCGATATGTATGCTCACAATTAGCAATTAATATATCATGAACAAACAGCACACAATGCGTAGAAAATGAAATAATCAACATGAACATCATTAAATTAAGGAACGTGGTTTCAAGTACGAAAGTAGTTACTGAAAGTTAAACAGGAGAGATCATTTCTGAAACACCGACTGTGTACACTCTCATTATCCTTATTTTCCTACTCTGAGAGAACGAGACGGAAATTAAAGGAATGCTGTATTTAATGAATTTCCTTCTCGTCAGTATCTTGTATTTTTGTAAATAAATGACGTTATGGTATTGTCTTTATTCGTCTTTTATATTTATATGGCAACCATTGATTTACAAAATACAAGTGCACAATTTCATACTGAAGTGTAGTTTTAAAATCTAAAGCATCCGTTACTTTACGTAACATATTTTTTGCAGAGTGTCAAAACCGTACGTGCATGATTTTAAGTAGTTTTTCTTTAAGTGTCTAATTTAACAATTGCACATCTTACCTGCTTAGGTACTACGCTATAGAACTTTGTAAATTAAATGTTTTCATGTAATTTGGAGTTATCCTTTAAATTTGTCAATGGATTATTTATGCCACAAGGGGGCAAACGAACAGTGAAAGTACCGATGTCCATTCGCATAGTTGTTGCAGACGTATCCAGACAGACCCTCCTCACCTCCTCCCTCCCAAGGCGCCTCCAGAAACTCACAAACAATACAAATCATGATCATGGTCGTTAACAAAACGTATTTTGCTACCAAATCACTAACTCTTATTAAGATAAAACGGAAAACAAAAGTCGACAAAAAAGTTGCTCGTTTATTGCGTTTAAATTAGCCATCACTTGTCTTGTCTGAATAATGGACATCATAGACAAACATAGACATTACGATGAGCGATAACACGGCAATTACAACCCCGTAACATATCCACGAATCGCACATAACGCAAGAATCACACATAAGTGTCAGTTGTGCTCGCTCCGCGCGATATCTTTAGTGGCATCTATAACACGTTGTTATTTCCGGCTGGCATTGTAACTACAATGTTGACGTACTCATCATCATCAGACCTACACCGTCATACGTCCCGAAGGTCTATTGAGCGATATGCAGAGGCGTCGCCCTTGCCATATAGACGGAACGGCTCGAAGTGCAGAATCACAGTCGTGCAGACTATTTCAGATAGTTTAACGTCAATGTTTAGTTTTATCTACTGCTTATCTACTACTTGTACTCATTGAATTACAAAAATACAAGTTCCGATAGACGATTTCATATGTCGATGTTGATAGATGATATCAAATGTCGTGCCAAAGCATCCGTGATTGTAAATAAACAAATTTTTTTACAATGTAAGCCTAACGTGCAGGATCTAAAGTAATTCTTACTATGGAGATTCTATTTCAAGATGTACAAAATTTAAACATGTATCGTTGAAATGTCAACCTTATGCGCGTATTTGTTTAACTTGATTTTGCAAAGTGCATAATTTAACAGTTGCATATCTTTTATATGGACGGTCTTGAAACACTCACTTAAGTCTTTGTATTATTCCAAATCACATTATGTCGTATACATTTATGTCGTAGTCGTATTGTACAAATCGCCGTATTACATTACGGCTAGCCATTGTCAAAAACAGGGCCCTGTTTTTGGTGGGCTATCGATTAGCCGGATTGTCGAGACGTTCTTCAATATGCCAGCTGACGTTTAGCTTTATTGAACTTTTAGATATTAGGCAGTGATATTGATCGATACAAGTATGAAATTAGGCCAAGAATCTTGACTGCAAATAAAAAAATAACCTAACCACGAAGGCTTAGTCGGGAGCGTAGTTGCCGCCTAAGTGTTCGAACCTATTTGGGCATACTTTTTTATTTCTCTGTATCCTATAATAGGCGAAATCGTTGTTGTCATGACAAGCAACGTCGCGAGTGTTAAAATTAGGAACTAAAACGTGACAAAAGGCCAATGATAATCCATCACTTTATTTCAATAAGGCTAGCCTTATTGAAAATATCGTACAACCCCGAACTCTTTCTGGCGCAACTTCACTAAGCCGTATTCAGTGTGGCTGACCGTTGGCCCGTCACAACATAAAACGGCCTTTCTTTAAATGGCTAGCCGTAATGAAATACGGCGTTTTAGGCGATCTGGCTGCCACATGTATACTATATAAAATCTTCCACTGAGTCTACTCCGGCCGACTACTGCTATTACTACTGCTACAGCTGTAATTAGAAATTTGAAATTTCGTATAGAGTTTTGTTGTGTGACATTAAGTAAGTGAGTCTGCATTGTGGTCTGAACCTTGTGTGCCGCTTACGACATAACAATGATTAACTCATACATTTACTATATTACTAGGATACATTGTTAATTTATTAACCTCAAGAGGACCTTATAATGTGACTACTAGATAGACCTACCGTTTTACTTGCGTAAAATCTATCCCCTCCAATCCCCTCGTCCCCTCCAGTGGTTTACCGGCACGCACAAACCGCACGAAATGCGACGGAAAATGTAACTTTACGACGGTGTCATGTGTGCAAGAGGTACCTCCCCAGTCGCGCCAGCCCAATTCGCCTGAATGTACTCTTACTATAATATTAATTATATACCCGTGAAAGAACAACAAACACAAACTTTCGCACTTACATTCAGTAGGATACAATAATTTACGAATAAAAAAAGTCCAGTATCAGACAAAAAGCACAGCGAGTGAAGGTTCCAAGCGGAATTTTCTGCCGAGTAGCTTCCTAAAAGCATAATTATAATAATGTACACTAAAAGTGCTTTCGGGGCTAGTCATCACAATTAAATGAAATCCTTTTAACGCGTAGTATATCCATGATCTATAACATTTATAGTGTTGAAAGTATTATCGTTGTATAAGTAATGACTTGGTTACGGATCTAGTGTCTAATTGTTATGGATGGAGTGGTCATTAAGCCAAAAACCTTTAAAGGTAAATAGCAGTGCCCAGCGGTTTTCATTTGACAATCTCTGATAGTATCTTGTAGTATCGTTTCACATATACTGACAATCCCTACAGGGGTTGAATTCCTCCAAATCCTGTCTTCTTCGAGCGCACGTACATCATGAATGGAATCCCTGTGCCATTTCAAGTTTCTAAGTACAGTGCGTTGGTAAA
>JAFELO010010685.1:120825-134861 GCA_017140195.1 Eumaeus atala | reverse complement strand
GAATACCAGCTTTTTGATGACGCTCATAAACATCCGTACAATTGATGTGGAGAAATGATCACTCCTCCCCTCTAATGGGCCCCTGGAAATTTTAAACCCGTAGAAGATGTGACAAAACCTAGCGGTCACTTTGCGGGATGCACCATCACCGCAGCGAGCAACGAACAAACGGAGCCTTATGACGACCAGCGACGCCCCATAGGCATATGCATTATTGTCGAGCAGGTGCGTTGTCCCCCAATCGTCCTCCCACCCTATTGGGTGGTTTACCGGCACTTTACGTGCGGTTTGTGAGTAGCCTATTGGCTATTCTCAAACCGCACGTAAAGTAACAGCTACTTTGGTGGTGTCACGTGAGCGAGACGTACCGCCCAATAAATAATCCATGTCGAAGTAGGCAATCTATTGACTTAAGGATATAAAAATACGTATCCCAATTTCGGTGGCACTGCGTACTAGATAGAGGCAAGGACGAGTGGGGACGAGGGGCGCCTCGCCCGGGCCGCAATTACTTGCCCCATAATTACAGGGCTGCCGCCGCTCGGCGCCCAAACCGGCCTCGAAGCCGCCATAATTAAAAACGCTCCAAATTAAATTCGCTCGTGTGTACCGCCAACTTATGATATTAACTTTTTACGGGCTTTCTAATTAGTTTTTGTTTTTGTATCATCATTTGGTAATAGAAAATGAATCCACCCTGGATGAAACTCATTTGGAAAAGGCCATGAGTTAGGTTTCATGGTAAGTTATTATTCTGTCGTAAAAAAATATTAATTTAATGATGAAGCGTATCAAGTAACATATTTTATTGAGTTATTTATCTATCTTCTTCAAACAACACGCGTACTGTCAAACAATAATCAAATTAATCGCTTACTCTGAAAAATCACCTTATTTAGTGCACTGGGGGAGGCCTATAACCTAACATGATGATTCATTATCAAATCATTACAATTATGCAATTATTAGGAAGAGGTAGCGCCATGTTGCATAGGAGGACGTAGCGCCATGCATAGAGCATGACACTACGTACTCCTATGCAACGAAATTGGACCGGCACGACCGGGGAGGTTAGGTGAGTAGCCGGTGGCCCATTGGGGTAGTGGAAGGAGCGCAACACATCGGTATAGTAATTATGTGAATGTTCATGGAAGTCGGTAGTCGTAAGAAGACTCCGATTACACCCCTATTCTATAAAAAAAATATTATAAAACTAAAAAAAGCTTGTCAGTATATTCATTAATACATATGATGTCTTAAGTTTAAGCGAATGTTACTCATTACAATAAAACTACTTTTACGGATTCTATCGCGGTTTATTTAATTATTTAACTAGCTCGACGTTCCACGACGTTAATATATGAATATTTTTCAAAAGGAATAATAATAGGGTAATGGGGAAAAAATGTATTTATAGAAAATAAATTGTTTCTATGTTTGTCGGTTTGTACACCCTAATCTCGGGAAGTAATGGACGGAGTTGAATGATTATTTTTATTGGCTAATAATCCTAGCCAATATATAGATGTAGTAAGAAGTATCCGAATGAAGTCGCGGGCACCAGCAAGTAAAAAATATTATAAAAGGAGACAGTAATCGTCGCTTGCGTTTAGTTATTCGGCTGTTTGTTTTCCCCTCTTGCTACAAAAATATCGAAAATCGTCGAAATAGACACATCCTCTTAATGTTAAGTTGTAGACCAATAAAGTATTTATTACCAATAATAGATTTTGTGCCTCGAATATTGGGTGCAATGAACACACAAAGGTTTCCAATTAAGAATTAAGTAATCGAGTAGAGATATAAAGCAGCTCAGGCAATAGCAAGAGTTTACATCGGTTGAGAGTGGGATGGGACGGATCATTATAGGATATAGAATAGGCCTTTTTCCACCAGTGGCTTAATAAAAGCTCGTGATAATAATTATTGCAATAGACTAGACAAATTACACCTTTTTTTTCGGACGAACCTACTACTGATTGGCGGAGCCCCCGCCTCTACAGTTCATCAGACCAGCGAAGACTTTTGTGCCTTGGACTAGGGAGACGATAGGGGGATATACCCCTCCTCTTTTCCCGCAGATTGGAAGAGATGTACCGGGTTGCTTGTGGGCGTCCCTTATAGTAATTATTTTGGGACTGAAAAGGGGGCGACGGCCCCCCTCCCCACATTAGTGGGACGGCGCGCGCACGATGCCGTTTATGATGCGGAGACGTGAATATGGATAGTTGTAATTATACGTACTAATCTTTATAACAGTTTTACAGTCACAATGATATGGCAGAGTCATTAATATGTAATTGTTTGTAGAGTGTGTGTCAAGTAGAGGTAAGGATCTATTATATGAATGTGACAGATACTATTATTATTATTATTTATATTTGTGTGGCAAATCGTTTAGTAATATTATGAAAAAAATGAGTTTTACTTTTTTAAAAAACACACGCAGAAATGAAGTCAGGCAACAACACACTCGTCCGACGACATCTTTAGAGTAGGGACTGATCCCAATACGATTCGCGATTTGCCTAGCTCAGATACATCCGCCGAGTCTTGGGTGGTATGTCATATACACTTCACTTAGTGAAGAAATACCAGTTCGGGATTTGAACTCAACAATATTTCAATATAATATTTAATAAGCAACGCGTATAAAGTCGGTTAATCCAAGTAGATACTAATACTCTATAACACATTAATACTAAAAAATGTAGATGTTAATGGGCGTTGTGGTCACAACACGATCTTTAAAAATCGTTTCGATTATTTCCAGGTTAGTATCGACGCGGTGTCCGCGGATCACAAGGACATGAAGATCTTAGTAAGTACTAAATTTATTATGGCTCCTAACATCTTTAGTACTTGCTAATCGTCTTGTTAAATATAAATACTAACGGAGCGCAAATAATACTTAGTAAATACGTGAGAATATAGCCACGATGGGTCATTGGAAAAATATACACATGTTGCACGGTAAATAGTTCTAAATTTTCACGAACTTGATTTAAGTGTAGGCGATATTGCCGACAATGAAAGTGGACACGTAAATGTGGCCTGCGGTTTTGTGTTTATCCCCGAGCCTTTCTCGCATCATTGAACCCCTTAAGTTGATACGTTCATTACCATGGTACAGGCAGTTTATTCCAGCCCACTAACCATTTTATCAAACTTTTAAAATAATCTTTAATTGACGTCTAAAATATGAAATAATTTCTGTTATGAATGTAATAGTACTAAAAAGAATACTCGAAAAAAAGGGTAGAGTTAAGGAGCTTCACGATTAAAAAAATTGTCAATCAGATAATCTTATCAATCCAGACGTAGGTAAACTTAAGAGCACAGAATACTCACAAAATACCAAGTACGGTTTTTCTTCACATTGGTGGGAGGAAAAGCCCGGGGATGCGTTAACGTGAATCCGGACTCCACCGATGGTTAACACAGATACAGTTAAGGATTTGAACTAAACAATATCGTAACATAACATTTAATAACTCACACTCATAATGTAAGTAAACCCAAGTACATAATACGACATGACACTTTAATTAAATAGAAACGATTCGCCATAACACTTTCATAACATCGAATCGAAGTAATACAATTTTTAAACACAATTACTGGAAACAATGGGCGCCAGATGTCGCTTGTCACGATCGCGGCAAATTATATCGGAACGAATATCGAATGACGACATCGGTAATTTCGAGTCTTCGTCATATCGATACTGCGTGGGTACCTATTGTCTTTGGCAGGGTTTCTCAAAGTGTGCCTAATACCGGGTGTATTAGGTATACTTCCCCTGCAAACTGAAGTCATGAAAATAAAATTAGAAACACGCGGTGAGCAAGAGGAAAAGCAACAATAGATTTATGAATAAATCCGTAATTGTGTTTTATTTTATATGCCTTTTAATTATCACAATTATATAGTTTTTTAAACAACAACAACAACACATCATTACGATAGTTTCTGAGGTAGGCAGTGAGATAATGAAACTTGTTGTTTGGTTTACAATATTTTTTACTACGCAGTAAAACATTCAGGACACAGTTTCCTATGTCATAAGTCCTCGTGGGCATATTAGCAACCTTACAATCAAGTAAACTTCAAATTTCAGTTACACATGCTCCGGTTAGGGAGAATTAATTATAAGTATTTCTGTGATGATTACACTAATCAAAATGTGTATGAATATATTATGTTACTATTAAAGCTAACAGCTCGGAGAGCTTGCAGGAAAGGTTGCACAGCCTAAATGAATCCTCACGACGTTAGACCTTAGGGTGAACTTGGACTAGACAAAGGTTGTTGTTGTCGACGTGTTTGACGAACACGTTCACCCCAGGCCGGCACGTCGATGGTGCTATTCTCGAAGTCGTAGGCGAATACGTCTAGCTTGGGCAACTATTGCAATCAGGTAGACATAGCTTTGAAAAGGAATTCAGTTGGGTTGGGTAGCATTCCGGAAGCTTCGTCACATCCTCACGTCGCCTATACCGCATAGCTTGAAGACAAAAGTCTTCTACCCATGCCTTCTACCTGTGAAGAACTACGGAGCCGAAATTTGGCCTCTTAATTTAGGACTGGTCCGCAAGTTTGCGACAGCTCAACGGGCTATTGAACGTGCTATGTTGGGTGTTTCTCTGTCCGACAGAATTCGTAACAGAGTCAAAAAGCAAAGAACTAAAGTATCCGAGTATCCGATATCGCACGACGAATAAGCTCGCTGTAGTGGCAATGGGCTAGTCACACACTCAGAAGAACCGATGGCCGATGGACCAGTAAGGTTCTGGAGTGGAGACCGAGTTGAGGTGAACGAAGTGTTGGTCGACCGTCCACCAGGTGGGAAGACGATCTCCGTGCATTGGCCGGTCCGGAATGGATGCGAGTAGCAGGAGATCGGTCGTCTTGGCGTTCATTAGAAGACACCAATGTCCAGCAGTGGACCGATAAGGGCTGATAGTAATGTGATGATTAAAGCGACTTGACACTATAACAAGAACAATAGTGATCTGTGACACTCGCCCTTGGCGTAGCAATTTATGAAGATTAGAGCTGTGTATGATAAAAATTTACAAGTGGTCCTTCCACTTAGAAAGGATTGAGTACCCCTGGCTCTGGTATTGTGCTGATAGGTGCGAGTAATTCATTCGACACAGAGCCGCGCGTGCGCCCGACGTGATGTCCGACAATGTACGCTAAAACTTCAGTTTAAACTACTAATAACTGTTATTTTTAACTTAAACCATCATTACTGTTATTTCGCACGGTTTACAATAGCATAATATTGCTATTACTGCTTACGGAGTTGGGTTTATATTTTATATACATGTAACTGTAGATTTTCGAATAGGATCACTTGTTTGTCATAGAATTTCAGTAGCAATTAATGCAATTTCTGCTGAATAGGGTCGGCACGATCGGGGAATTACCTTTTTACTCACATAGTAACCTTTAAAGTGATGTATATGCTATCATGTTTCTTGATGCTTGTCAGGAGCCGGTAGGGTTCAGGGGGGCAGAATGAAAGAGGACGCTTGTCTCCCCATCATATAAAAATGATTTGATAAGATGGCAAAAATAAATCAGTCTTCATGACATGGAAAACGAAGTTTATTTTGGCTATCGAGATTAATGACGATGTCTGTGGAGTCATAGAGTATGACACATGTGCGTGTCTGTAGATGCCTCTATATGCTATCGGACAGATGAAATTGTACGGGAATGAATAATGGTTGCTCCTCTTCTTACAAGTGGATTGTATTTACTTCTATGAAGTCATACAGACGAATACATAAAATATAAACTAACCATATACATTCATTCTATACCAGTTATAAGTAGTCATTTTAAGTGTAGCCGGTAACTATCTCTCTTAAGTAGACAACATTACAAAAGAGTTAATAGTGTTAAATAAAACATTATCATTTTGTGACTTTACTGCCTCGTGGTGTAGTGGTAAACATGTTCCGCCATAGATGTGAGATCCCGGGTTCGAAACCAGGATCGGACCAAACAGAAAGTGGTATTATTTTTCCATTTCTAATGACAACCCGGAGTCCGGAAGTTGGCGGTGTTACACCGACGTGCCTCGGTGAGCACGTAGTGCGTTTGATTTTTCTCCTATCGATCGTGTCGGAATGCCGCCATATCAGAATAAGAGAATTAAGGAATAGAAAGTGCACTTGTATCTGCGCAAATACATGTACACTGTAATACAGTAATACATATCACAGTACTCCGCATACGGCTCGTCGCAATGGACATGGCCGAACCCGAAATTCGGCTAAGACGACATACTTATTTTTACTTTAGGTGATACTCTGAATGTCTACAATTTGTCCACTTTAAATATATATATTTGCTGACTGTATCTAACGTATATCTTTTATGCCATTAAGCAGACAATTTAGATATAAGGCCGCAAGTAAAAGTTGATCAAGACATAAATATCTTCCGTTATAATTACCGTAAAATAATATTAAAAACTGCAAGTTTACATAAAAATGTACTTTGGTAAAATGACGCAGGTAAAATGCACCTAGATCATTCTGTATGTCCTATAAAGGATAATTTAATAAGCTCAAGGTATTCAAATTATCGTCAATATGGCCATAGTTTAATGTGAAGTTGTTTGCCGGTGCAGATACTTAGTGGTATCGTGTACAGTCAAGAGAAAAAATAGATATACTTAATTGAAATCGATTACCACCGGTGTCTTAACTTTATATGATATTAAAAATATTTTAACATACACTTTTATCAATGTATATCAAAATCATAGAGGTCTGAAACACATTTTTTTAGGTTTCTATGATTCAAACTCGAATTTGTCCGTCGTTCCTTCTCTTTGTGACAATCTGGTCATTAAATAAGTACGTTAAAGTTCGATTTGCACTAGGAACACTAAATTGAATTTTTTTTTTCTTTTCATTTAAGCAATAGTCAACATAAATTAGTACAAGTGAAGGGAAGCTAAGTAAGGACAAAGAAGTAGTCTTTTAAATTCACAATCACATGAAGAGATCCCCATTTGCCCGATAAAACACATAGCCATCAGATGAAGCTGAATTGGGCTTCTCTGCGCTTCCACAGTATGAATTCCGGTCCTCAAGGGAAAATCTCTTCTAAATTTACAAAATTGTTCACTAATGTCAATATGCAGCTTTAAAGGTTTGTTTGCTTCAACTCGTGTGGCATTCCGCTATGTTGTAGATTATATATGTAACACGTCTACGAAATCAAGCAAGTTTTAACATAGTTCTCCTCAGCTGGCGTTATAGTTTAATATAAAGTTCGCTACTAAAACGACATCATTTTTGCAATACAACAGTACCTGAGTACGATATTTCAAATCATTAAGATGTAAAGTGCCGGAGGTAAACTGCGCACAACCATTGTTGGTCAGCCACAGCCAGGGCTCGCATAAAATAACCATTTGTAAAGGGAAGGCAACATCGACATAGCGCTGCTTGTAATAAGCTCTCTACATTACCCGTGGGCTGCAGCTGAGCTGCAACAAAGACAGCGTTATGTGAGTTATCTTAATGAAAATGTGAATAAATAATATACTTGCCATACTGTCTCCACTAGAGTATTCATTGAAACTGTTTCGACTAATACTTTCCCAATAACGAATTAGTCGATTCCCTGATAGTGAATTCTAAAAGTGACGATACATTCCTTCAACAATTTCCACGAAACTTATATAGCGAAAGTTATATTTGAATATGTGTATTTAGGTGTGATTAAGTAATTATTGCGTCAAGAATTTTTAAATCAATATCTAACATAGGTACGACTAGAAACGAATTACCTACTGATGCGTCAAAATAGTCATGCATTTATCTAAGAATCGAATATCTATATATATATAGGCTTTATATATAGGCTTTATGACTTTCCTGGAGAATATGTGCCTCATCACTGCACATAAAATGTGATATGTTTTTGTTATTAATTCGACAAGCATATATTTCATTCCAATGTTACGTAAAAGAAGGCATGCTCCTTTCGTGATATTATAGTGGCTTAAACAGCTGGAACTATAAATATACATAGAATAATAGAAATTTCCTAAGGCTTTGAGTGAAAGTAGCCAGAGAAATTGTAAAACCACCAATTTGATGTTTAACAATTTTATCAGCACAACTGTTTTATTCAAGCCTATTCAAACATTAGATAGCAGATAATTTCAATACTTGAATACATTATGTGGCATGCGCTCGCTAGCTATTGAGGCCCGTGGGCTGTCTTTGTGAAGCGTGTGTGGTCGGACTGCGTACAGTAAACAGTCAGGATATGAATAACACATGGCTCTGGTTATAATGCCTTAGTAAACTTACCGGTTTTTCCCGGGCGGGATGTTGAAATAACTTAGATATGTAGTAGATACACATCTTTACATATTTTAGTTAAGATAAAGGCGTATTTTAGAATTAGGTAAGTAAATTCTCTTAGTTTTAATATGAAATATTTATGCAGCCCGGGTCTAATAGGGCTATGTGAAAATTCGCCTCGAAGTGCACACGTTCGTGCTGAACCCGACATCGTCCCAGCTCCAGCTTAGCTGGGAGGACAGCGCATAAAATTTCTATGCAAAAAAGTACTAAGCGATTGTCTCACTCGTGCTCGCAAATGGGGACGTACTAATGGGCAAAGTTATGCACGATATTATTATTGTTTTTCATTTATATAAATCACGCGATAGTAAGTGCAAGCAAACTTTTATTTGTCCGTGCCTTAATACATATTGTATGAGGCTGTGAACTAAGAAACTTACATGTGTAGTTTATTCATAAGTTTGTAATGGATTTTTTCTGTGATACAACTATCATTTACCAATTTGTTGTTATAAGGGCAAGAGATATACATCATCTGCGGTATATATGGGCCATCTCTCAAGCTATTATGGCTCCGTGACAAACGGCCTCGTGACGGACGAACAGCGAAGCCTAGTAAAAGGGGTTCCGTTTTTACCCTTTGGGCCGTACCCAAAAACTACACACAAAATAAATCTTGAAAATGTCAACATTTGAATAAAGAAATAAACTTTATATACTTTTTCCACAATAATTTATTTTTCAATTTACATTTACGACTGGTTTCGACTTATCACGGGATATATGTCTATAGCTCGTTAATGTAAATTGAAAAAAAAAATAATTGTGGAAGAAGTATATAAAGTTTACTTATTTACTCAAGTGTTAACATAAATTTCCACCAAGAAGTGACAATACATTCAATGAATTATATTTAAAAATGTCATTTAAATCTGTCTAGAAAGACAATGGGTCTGTAAGACTTTCGAAGCACTGTATAATGGCAAAAGCATCGTGAATTCATTGCGTTACCTTGTCCATACATACGGGTAGGTGAAGACAAAGGGACGGTATCAGGGGGCGTTTCATCCCCGTGATTGATGCGGTCATCTAATACGGAGTGCTTCTACTTTAATTCTTTACTGTTCGAATTGCTTTTACGTTCTGTTGATGTTACTTTTATAGGATTCAACTTGTCTATGTATTTAAGAGACAATGATAGTTTGTGAGTCTATTTATTTGGCTTTTATAGGAATCGGAAGTGATAGGAGATAAAGCTGACGTCTTTAGTAATAATATGTAGACTTATCGCACCACGTTAGCCCAGCACTGTGCGAAGTACCGCAAGGACTAGTGTTTCAGGTATATTTAACATTTTTTATAAATTTAAGAAATGTTATATATAAAAAAAAATATTATGGTAACACAGACAATACATAATAAAATATCCAGGACCTGGGGGCGATTCGAACCAGCTAACGGCGCATCATCTCGGTTTATCCGAGCTATGGTACTACTGCGCGAACCGGTCGTCGCCTTTGCTTAGAGCTAGATCGGGCCAATCGTTCAAACAGCTAAAATTTATTGATGTCCTAAGTTTACGCGAATATTAGTCATTACAATAAAACTACTTTTGCGGAGTCCGTCCACCCGTGACCATGGTTGCTGTAAAGCTTCTGAAATGTCGGGCTACATAAATAATTTATATATTAAATTTTCACGCACTTAATTTAAATGTAGGCGATATATTTATTATAATAGCTAAAATTTAATTAAAAATTAACGCAATATCTTACTTCAGCTGTTAGCTGCATATTACTCACCTACATTCGGTAAACTAACAGATGCAAATTAAGTGTTTAATTCTGAAAAAAAAAAGTAACTATAATTTGAAACTTAACATTATTTTAATGGTATAAATTACGCACTCTGCTGTGACAACTGCCACTGTAACACACACTTTGAAGATAAGTGTATATCATTTAACAATATCATTCAACATTTGTTATTGCACCTTTATTATTTATCATTTAACAATATCATTCAACATTTGTTATTGCACCTTTATTATTTATCATTTAACAATATCATTCAACATTTGTTATTGCACCTTTATTATTTATCATTTAACAATATCATTCAACATTTGCTATTGCACCTTTATTATTTATCATTTACAAGCGCTCAATACAATATACGAGTGTAAAGTTTCATTCTCATTACTATATTTATTAGGTAGACACTTAATTAAATATTACTCGTGAGTCACCAGCACAACTTATTATTACGAATCATTTTATATTTTTTTGTTGACGCGGGGAAACGCATTTACGCGCCTTCACTGGTCCAGTGGTGTGTGGGACTCGCGGGACATGATAGTGCCGAAAAACGACGAGGCTTGAACCATGGTGGGGATTATTGCGAAACCTACGAATTTGTATATAAATGAAATGTTTAATATTCCAGTCAAGATCCTCTGCATGAGCCATTCATTCAAGGAAGCGCCGAGGACATTTTATCTACCGCTCGCAAGCTGCCCGTCAGAGTTTTGGGATGATGGACCCTGCGGATCCCCTGGCCCTGATAATAATAGTTAATTATTTTTACAACGCTGACACAGGCCTGTGCTAAGCACCGTAGGGATTCGTGTCACAGGTGCTGTACAAATGAATTATATTTAGTCTTCTTATAAATTTAAGATTTTATTATAGATGTGCATATAGTACATATCCATGACCCAGGCGGGATTTGAACCCGCAATGTCTGGCGTATCACGCAGACTAACCACCACGTTATCGGCTGAACCAGCGGGTCGTCAAAACTTTCCTTTTATAGACACTCTCATATCAGGACGCATCTCTCCGATCTGCGGATGAGTAGGGTCAGAGGGTCAGAGGGTCGACCCCAAACCTAGTCTCGTCACCCGACGAGCACTCATGGATAGCTATGAGATGAAACTGTATTTGGCAAAAAACGCCATTAGGTCAGTAGATAATTATTTGCTGTCAATAACAGTATACTTTTTCTCCTTGTTTTTTTTTTGCACATCTACGACTACGTGTTTTTTTAGTGTCTAGCCATCTTCATATAATTACTTGTACAGAATTCAGCTTATATCAGTATGGGTAAAACTCTTCTAAATATAACATTAAATGAAATTAATAATGGTTAAGACAAGTACCTGAAGTGGCTAATGGCGTCATGGAACCTACTTATCTAGTAGACCTTGCATCAGCACGCATTACAAAGTCTGTTTCGTCACGATTCTTGTGGTTTATGTAAAATATATTAACTCAAGCCATATACTATATAGAGCTTATGCTTTGTTGTCTCCTTAAATGTCCATAGTAATTTGTGTGCCTCTTACACATGAAAGGAGTTTGCTCCTTAGGGACGTCTGTAATTCTGAAGTGAAAGATTCACGAGAGCGTTTATGTTATTACTTCACTGTTATATTTAAGGTCTGTGGATTTTGTGACAAATATAAAAAATTATACTTACACAATTTTGCCCCAATCGTGATAATAGCAGTTAAATTAGTTTTTATAACTTTCACATTGGGATGCCTCTCCCATCTGCGGGAGGGTGGCGCTATACTCCACGGCTCCAAAGTTATTCTCGTCGACCGACCAGCACCTGCTGATGACCTTCCGATGAAGCTGTTTTACTGAACTCCTCATTTCCACAGAACTGGAAAAAACACAATTTTACTGGTCATATTTTCTCAAACTGCAGTCCAAGAGTCTAAGATCTAAAATCTACATTACTACCTTATAACCTTGACATGACGTGTTGTTGCAATTATCGATACAGAGTTGTATATTTCGTCAATCCTATCTGAGCAATAAATAGAGTGAATGATACGGGCCGGCGCCGCTCACTTCCGCTTATTTCCGCCGGTCATTTGTGTTGGGACGTCGCCGACACCCGGTCACTCCGCTCACTCGTAACTGGCTATCTCGCCACATTCATGAGTGTAACATCTATAAACAGTATTTTTTTTATGATGACACTGGCTATAAGACTAGTGCAGCTAAACAGATATCAATTGTATAGTATCTTACTGTCTCATACTTTTAGTAAACCTAAGGTACTAATTTCCGCCTCGTTAGTAGCGGCTTTATAAAGATCAAAAAAATATATAAATCTCACAACAGATGTTTGCATACCTAGTTGTTTGGGGATGAAAGTGTCTTGCATACCTAATAATGTATAAAATATTTATTTTAGCTATTGATAGATTTTAACACTGAACCCAAATCTTTTTTCTAAAGTACTAAATTGCAAGCTTCAGTCCTTTGCCAATATGCATTGAAGGTTTTTGAATTGACTTAGGCGTTTTTTTTAAATAGTATACGTAAGGCAAACGAGTAATCGAATCCTTTTGGCGACTCCCGACATCCATAGATATCCGAATTATTCCTGTTAAGCAGAGGAGTTGCGTCTTGCCAGCCCAATTCGGCTGCAGTGTAGCATGACAGTACATCCCAATAGAACTTAAGTCAGTAGAACATCGCCTTTTTTTATTGCACAAGGGTGCAAACGTGAAATTGTTCCTTTGACAACGCCCAATCTACGCATTATTAGTTTTGCTAGTGCGTTTCGCTTCACTCCGGTGCGTGGTGGCACAGGTTCCTGTCACTTTGCAGTGATGTGTGATCGAGATCTATACCGCCCGGTGGCGCCAAACCAGCACAGCTCATCTCGTACCAATTATACTAGAAGATACATACCCGATTATTTTTGCAGCTCCTAATAAATATCGATTTTCCGATGATGCACGAAGCCGAAACTGCCGAATGTTCATGGCCCTACATTAAATCTGTTAAGTTTCCTATGCGCAAATGAAATTTCATCGTAAAAATACTTATGAAATGTACAAGCAATTTGATTTCGCGTTCCCTCGTGCAATTTTATATCTCAGCGTGAGTTTCGTGTGCCAAATTAAAATGTTTATTGCATTATGAGTTTGCACGGTCGCCTATGGGCCTCGGTTTTTACCCCGACACGCCCACTTTACCCCTCACCTTTTACGAACTACCTAATGTGTCTATAATGTCTAGCGACTGTCATTTCCTTCCCGCTTCACCTTATCCCCATAGACTAAAGGGGATTATGTATCATAGACACGATCTGTCTGTGCGTGTCGTGGAACTATTAGCCGCTTAAGCTATTTTTAAAGCGACGACGTTTCTCTTAGACGTATTTAGTGGTAGCTAAAGGTGCTTTTTGGGTGAATGGGCACCATTTTTTCCACGTACAGTTTTATACCTTTATGGTGTTTTTGGGTTCAATTATTATTGTGTTTATAGTTTTTTTTGTGGATGAGCATTATTTCATTATCTTTAACACCTTGTTGGTGGGAGAAAGGAAATGGGGTTCGGACGGTTGGGAACGTAGATGGATACCAATGGAATAATGTTTTTGGGGTGAATAATTTTTCTAATGTGTTCTAAACATATTTTTTTTTAATATTCATTCGTAACATTTTGAAATAAATTTATAGTTTATGGTTCCTGTTGTCTTTGACTGCTAGTGACTGTACCCGAGTAAGCAGTAACGTGTTTACAAGAACAGTGCGGTTGACTGTATCTGTAATATGATAAAATTTACAATTCAGACAGCTGCTTTTTAGGAAGGTTAATGGTAATTGTCGCCACCAATTTTTTTAATTTTCACCGATCGCCGTCAAACGTCTTTGAAACAGGTGGG
>JAFELO010010685.1:107729-120810 GCA_017140195.1 Eumaeus atala | reverse complement strand
GGGGGGGTGGATTCGATGTATACGTAAATATTTTCTTCCACTTGCCACAATACCTTAATATTTTCATCCGACGCTACCTAGGTTACCTTACAACTGTTACACCTGACAATTTTCCTAAATATTTTATAGGTATACACTAATTATACCTTGGGTATTGATATATGACAAAGAAGCGAGTGGGTAGAGTAGATAGTCACCCACCACCGGGCTACAGAGATTAAATCAAAGGCACCTCACCGAGCTACAGAGTTTTTACAGTTAGCAGATCGGGCTTCGGTGATCGATAATAACATTGGCGATCACCGAACTGTAATACGATATTTGATCAGACGAGAGCTCCTAGGGAGATTGGGTGCACCCTAGCACCTACTCCCTACCTAGGTAGGCACCTTGCCAGAAATTTTTGTAGCTAAATGTCATGGGTAAGCCACATTGCTCGCACAACCGATAACCGTTGGGGATGAAAGGTGCCCGGGTGGCAGTACCGTACCGGAAGAGGGAATGTTGGACGGCCTCCTACCTGGTGGACTGGCGACTCAGTGGAGGTAGCGCGGAGGGGTGGATACCAGTGGCTCGTTACTATGTCCAGCAGTGGACGTCGATGTGGCCGATGATGCTGAACATCATGGACGGGAACTGAAGATGACGAGCGACATGTCTGCCAAATGCCAAGCTGTACAAATAATAGCTCTTTCACATCGCCACACACGACACAAAAAGCGTTACGCTCAATCAAGCCGATCATTATGCGCTATTATTGACATTGTGAGAAAAGAAACGGGGGGGGGGGGTGGAGGGGATAGTCTGTTTTTCCTCGGAGACTATGAGAAATTACTCTTTGTTCATGACGTTGTTAGTATTGTTTAATTATCTCTTATAATAATTAATTTGTAGGAAGTAGTGTCATGCTGTATTGGAGTAGAAATGTGCCTATGCGGTTTGTGAGTACTCATTGGCCTAATAGAGAGGAGGAGAAAAGGAGGACAACGCATTTGCATAGCTATTGTGCGGATGTTTATGGACCTCGATGGTTATCAAAAAGGCTCCGACTGCTCTGTTGTCTTCCAATATAAAAAAGATGGCAACAATTACATTGTTGCTCATTAAATCTGCTTGAGCTCCGGTTGGATAGGACGCCGGTCGTGAGGCGTGCACCTAGACACAATTGCCTTTCACTTACCAATACCTACTTAGGTCTTTGGTATAAATCTCCTTCACTATATAAGTTGACTAGACGTAGGTTTTTATTTCACCTCATAAAAAACAGGAAGAAATTAAGAAAGTTATTCTTAGTTTGCTAGGTAGTTTCAGTATTGTTTACCTAAAATCGGTAAATATCTACTTATAGATAATATTTAGGTAACTTCACCTACGTTTTGATTTTTATTTACAACTCGATTGACAATATTATTCTTCAGATGATTTAATTAATGCCGCAGAATTGATAATTGAGTTTCAAATAAATAGTTTTATATCGCAAAAGTTCTTTATATATCTCAATGTTAAAGTTCTGTCGGCTTATCGACAATTTAAAGTTTATGCAAATCGGGCGAGAGAAATAAAATGGAGTCGAGAGCGCGTGCGATCGATATAGGCGACCTTGTGGGCGGGGTTCGGAGTGGGCGGGGCTATATAAGAGACTCCAACCTCGCGGCCCGCCCACTCCGCCCCGCACGCTCGCCGTGGCGCTCGCATGCTCGTATGCCCGTGCGCCGCCGAACGGGGCCGACGTCATGTAAAGTGTTACTGTATTCGTGTTGGAATATTTTTAATCTAAAAACACGGTGTGTTACTGTATTCACACTGGATTATATTTGTATTTGGAACATGGTGTGTTTGTGCTAGTGGACAATGATTACCGACATGTACGCGCCAATGCCGGCGTCCAACAAGTCCATAAGTGTAAGTCTCCTTTTTCTATGCTTCATTTACAATCGTTCACACTTTAAGGCTCCGATGGTTGGTTTATCCCCTATTTACTATAAGAAGACATACATGCAGGCATTGACAGTTAAATAAAGTTCTATTGAGTTTTTAATCACCGAAGTACACGTCAATAGTCTTTTGTGTTCAAGCGTAGTGAATTACTTGCCTGTTGACAGTACACATA
The DNA here is from genome assembly GCA_017140195.1 of Eumaeus atala. Classification (NCBI taxonomy): domain Eukaryota; kingdom Metazoa; phylum Arthropoda; class Insecta; order Lepidoptera; family Lycaenidae; genus Eumaeus; species Eumaeus atala. The sequence continues at coordinate 118,700 of JAFELO010010685.1, read as the reverse complement.
TAGATAGATACATAGCCAATATATATGAAATCATAAATAGCCGGTAAGAATTAGATAAGTTATATTATAATTAGTATTATAAGTAGTAGGCACACTAATAGGAATGTAATAATCTCTATAATATTAATAGAAATTGTAAATGGTTATCTACGTGTATATGCATGCTTCTATATTTGTTATGTCTGTAGGTTTCTTATTATCATGATTTTTAAATAAACTCACTCACTCTACAATTTAAGCTTATCATTCGATTACTAAAAAAATGGATATCAAATGTAACCAGAAAACAAAATAGATGTATTCATTATTAAAAACCATAAAGAATAAGCTAATCAAAAAAAGAAAAATAACCACCAAGCAAAGAATAAGCATTTATTATTTAACTCCATATACCTACACAGAAATGTACGTACCTGTCCAAGTAAAGATAACAATGTTCCTTCTTATACAATAAACTTCCTGCATACAATGAAAATCTCTCTGTTTCCATTCATTATGTACCCAAGTTTTGTAAGGTTTGCTAGATATCATATATGTTTCGCGCTGTAGCTGACAGACCCGGGGTACCTCAGTATAGGCGACCGATGACATCTGCGGGGTTTTAGCGGGTATTTGCTAAGCCGCGAGTCCCACACACCCATCGGATCCCACCCAGGTCCGATGGCAGTGCGTAAATTCATTTCCCCGAGAAATAAATAAAATATATCATATATGTTACAAAGTTCTTTGGGTACAAATATTCAAATATTTTGAAGATTTCCCCGTTCAAGGGTATCTAGGTGGGGAGGCAGGTATGTAAGGTATGTACCTGTCATACCTGCCTCCCTACCTAGATTAACATTATTGAACAGATAACATACAATTTACCTGATAAAATATAAATTTAGATTTTAAACAAGTGCCTAAGTAGGGTAGACAATAGTGACGTCATTTAAGTAGATTTTATTAATTTCGGATGTTTTTATCAGTAGATTGTTAAATAGCAATAGAGGCCTATATTCAACTTTGGATGGATTAAGGTTGTTGACGTTGATAATGATGATATTGTGGCCATTGAAGATGAGCACGAAATCAGAGCAACGCGTTGGTTCAGTATGCGGACCAGACTGCTCCTTTATCCTCCTTTAACATATATTTTAAAAAGTCATAGATTTAAAATTTTGGTATCTATACTAGCATAGATACCAAAATTTACACTATTTAGATGACATCATTTCTAGCCTCGTCGGGCTCATGGCTAACTCCCTATCCACATTCGTAGGTATGAAATATATCTAGCGTTTTTATAAAATGTAAACGTATTTTTGTTGGATATTAAGTAGGCACCTACCCTATACGCTTATAAGCTTAAGAACACTTGTAAAAGGGTAAAAACTATCTAGTGTCTTTGTTGCATTGCAACAGAATTTTGTTGTAATGACCTAAAGTAGATATGGCTCTATCTCATATATCTTATATGAGTAAGTGAGACGACTAATCAGGTGAGCGGTATGCAAGAGTGAACGGACAAAGGAAGTGTAGAGGAGGCCTAGTAAAGTTGTGACAACATTTACCATAAGGGACATTAGATATATGAGTAGCGTATAAGAAAAGGAAAAGAATCCTTTGATTCATTCTCTTAGTAAGCAATAAAATTATCAAAAAAAATTCTTTGTTTTCTGGCAAAGTCTTAAAATAATTGAGTAGGTACTTTCCTGGTCACCTCTCTCCTAGGTCTCCCAGTTATTTAGTAATAATGGATAATCCAGAAAACATACTGTAAAAAAACTAGCAGTCTCGATGTCTCTCACTATAAGAAATTATTAAATCTGAGGCTAGGCTAAGCCGAGTCTAAGGATATCTACTGTGATTTCTTTGCAATATAGTAAGGATTTATGTGACTTAGCCGTTGTCCTGGATGTGTTAAAAAATGAACGTAAAATTTTTTCGACTTCTGTATAAAAATGATGAATTCACAGACGGACAGATTTACTATCACAAGTATAATAGTAATATAGACTTAGTCAAACTTACTTTCACATCTATAACATTAGTATGGATTTAGCTAGACTTACTTTCGCATTTATCACATTAGTACGGATTTAGCCAAATTAAGTTTCGCATCTTTAATATTCGTATGGATTTCGCCAGAGTTACATCGGCGTCGAAATATGAGTATTAGTAAGTACCTATGGATTTAATTATGCGAGTACCCACGGAACATTGATTCTTGCCTTCTATATCAACATCGATTGAAAGTGATATTTGAACGATATAGAATACAATGTATGAGAAGAACAATAAGCTATTGTCCCGATCGAGTTGCCATTAAAATTATCTTTCAATTCGCCATTTTGAATCCTTACGTCACATCAGATTAACAATAGACTAAATATACATAATATTATGAGTCCATTGTGAGATTCAGTATTTGAGTTTAATATGATTTAATGAGATAGTGAATTGAACTTTATTGCAACACTTTGATTGCACAATACCGGCCTCTTTTACTATTATTTATATCGCATTGGGCGTGTTCTGTTAAGATGCGAAGTAAATTAATATTAATAAACAGAGAATCTATCTCTTTGGATTAGGTTACGGGATATAGAACTTTGATGTAAGTTTCATACGGAATATGCCAAACCCCTATCTGTAGTAGCTAAATCTATGGGTAGACGGAATATTGAAAACAGCCTTAGGTCTTTATTACCTACATTGAAAATATTCTTCGTTATCTTGTATAAATAAAGTAGGTCCGAGACCAGTACTATGAAACTTATCCGTAAAAAAATAGAACCAGCTATCTGCTGTAGGAGTATTTCCTTATAAGGTTGCGTATCTGCTTAAACAATCTGAAGTCTAGAAATTGTGCGATTGTAATAACTTGGGTGGATGGATTACGATAATAACCACCTGGTTATTATGGATACCTATCCATCATAATTATAAGGAAATTATCCTAATAAACATCTACATAAGTATATCGTATTTTTTTTATATATTATGTATGTGTAGATAGTGATTTTGTTTTACAAAATTCAAATGTGGTAAAATATCATGTCGTTCATTGGAAAGCAGTTAAGCAGAAGACGGATAAACCCTATGTTAATTTTCTTTATTAATTTTTCTAGTATAGGGGCATAAACGAGAAATCGGAGCGTTTCAACGACTACCGACGTCCATGAACATCAGCATAATTATTCCGTTGCGTTGTCCTCCTTTTCAACCCCGCGAGAGGTACCTCCCAGGTCGTGCCAGCCCATAGCCGGTACGGTCCGTTGCATGGGAGGAGCCATGTAACTTGCATGGCACTACGTCCACCTATGCAGCATGGCACTACCTCTTTCAAATAGTGATAAGAATACAATAAATATTAAATATTTTTTTCTGAATGTCATATGTTCACATATAATATATGTAGCGGGAGATATCTACTTGATTTAATTGTAATGCTCGGTATCGCGTAGAAAATCACAACATAATGCTTCCAAATGTATTACTTATATAAAACAAAGTCCCCAAAAGCTTTCTGTCTGCATGTAATCGATTTACTCTAAATCTGCATAATAGATTTTCATGCGGTTTTCACTAATAGCTTGCTTTATGCAAGCGAAGCCGTAGAAGATCGCCAGTTAATACTAAAATATCAAAAACAAAGATGAAAAATGTTTCTATTGTTAAAAATCAGAATAGTAAATCAATTACATTCAATAAACAGTTATTCACATCCGTATCAATCCAGAACACTCCGTATGCGTTATCCGTGTCTGATAGGTTTTTTTGGCCCATTCATAGCGGGCACAGCATGGCGTCCCGTCAATGGGTATTGTGGCGTTGAGAGCCGACGAGGCCGGCAAACTTTTATTTGTAATGCCACTAAATGGCTGTTGTGGAGATTAAGGTGCTTGTGCATTGTCATCATTCGAAGTGCCATGCCGAAATCGACAAATCCGATGTTTTTTTTTACTAGCCGAAAATCAACGGTGACAAGTCCTGCCACAGAATAGGGTTGCCATTACAAGATGCTATTAGTACGCACACAAAAGGCTGATCTGTCACGTTCGATGACAAGTTTTGTTGCTTTGGGACGAGGATTAGGCACCTAAGTGTTGACAGTGTTAGGTCTGGTCAGTTCCTCGCAGTGTGAAATACCTTTTATTTTATTTGCGTAATTCTTGTCAGGATGTTACTGCCGAAGTATTAAATAAATAAATGTCGAGGCAGAAGAAACCATCGTTGCGTCGCTTCTAAGTGTCCTCTTATAATACCTACACATATTTCAATAAGCCACAACAGCAACAAGACGGTTAACATAATCTGGCTATCTATAACATCTAAACATTATAGCTCAGTAGGTATCCACTTATGTACTTCTCATTTTAATCATACCTATCTATCACAAATAAGCAGTGTTAAACACACGAAATAACACGACGAAAATCATTCCTAATTATAACATTAAATGTGTCTTGTCAGTAGGACATGACATATTTAGTAACACGCTGTATTAACTAATTAAAGATATTGCCAAGTAAAATAATTAATTCAATATAACAAATTAAAATAATTCTATATTTAAATTTATTTTTATTAAAAAAAGCACGAATCAAATTTCTTTGTCTGCTTGGTTTGCCACATGATTCTATATTTGAACATTTGTCACATAAACTAATTATGGAAAAAATAAATCTGTTGCGCGTAGCGAGTAGCGACGACACCCCGCTATATATCTTTTTTATCGCGTCGACGCGTCTTGTTTAACCCGTTCATTGACAAAAGGTATTTAAATGAAGCTGTCGAGGAAATGATATTTACTGCGTGAAACGACATGCCAGCCAACCATTAAATAGTCTCCATGGTTTCGATTGCTATTTTGGGATTTTAAGTTTATTTTAATATGTTCCTGTTAACATATTACATCAAACCGACACGCCTTTTTATATGAAATTACCCTGTGTCTACGCGAACTAGAAAAGGAACCCTAGTAGGTTGGAATGTAATCGCTCTGCAAGTGTTGAGTAGACAGGATACCTTATACAAATGTCATTCCTCATTTTGTTGCATGTTAACATAGAGCATGATACAGTCTATAGACATAACAAAATGGAGAGATGTGATACAAAAAATATCTTATAACTCGTTAGTCGAGCATCCTGTAGACTCTAGGCTCTAATTGAAAACCGTCATAAGTTACTATAACCATACTAAAAGTACGTAATTGGGTACGACTTAGGAATAAATGAACAAAGTTATGGTAATCAATTACGTATGGATTACATTTTACTTACATAACAGTTCATCACACGTTAACAATGACGAACATTGAATACTTTTCATTAATTAACACGATTATGCTAATTATAAATAATGATAGATAATCACTCTTTTATTGCACGCTAAAGTCTTGTAGTTAATTAAATCTGTTAAGTTATTTACGCGATCATCCGTCAACGGAATGTTACTGGCAAGACAAATTTAACAATGCCCGACGCTCCTCTGGAATAGAGAAAAAAATGTCTAATGACGTGCAAATCTGTCAAGAGAGACACGACAGGATTTATTGGTGTACAAGAATAATTGCCGCCAAAAAGTCGGCCATGTTTAATTTAATGTGTTGAGTGATTTTACGACGAATAAAATAAGGTTGGCTATGTGTTAGTTAAGATAATAAAAGCCATTAGCTAATTAGTGAAAATAAAATATGTTTTTTTTTTAATTGGCTTGGGCTAGCTATCTCGCTCCGTAATGAATTTCTAAAAAAGTCCATAAACATCCCCTCTATCATGATATCTCCACCAGACGGTGCGTATCTAAGTGTCCATCATTACAAGCCGCGGGACCACACAATTCGCGACAGCGCAGTGAAAATATTTATGCTGTCTAAATTTTGAAAAGAAAACCGGTAAGCGGCAAAAATCTCGCAGAGTATTAGCATAAACCAAAATATGTTCTTAAAACCTTCATATCAATTTAAAATACCTATTCAAAAACGTCCTACACTAAAATGCAAAAGAATACCGACGAAAAAAGAAAGTTATGAATAGGCAATAGGTAGATTGAAATGCAAGCGTGAAAATAAATTTAAAAAATACGGAACTTGAAGGTTTCTGCAATTATTTAAATTTTGTATCAATAACCTGCGTGTGCCATTAGCATTATTAACAAGAAGTACGAGTATTAAAAGGTCATTTCGCGGTTACGACAGGAAGCGCATACATACAGCGAGTGTCGGAGCGGTAAATGTTGTTCCACGTTTACACCATGCCACGTTATGACCACCAGAGCCAACGCTTTACATAATAACAACCATGACTCTCCAACGCATATTACTTCACACAGTTACCGCCGCTGGGTGAAATAGTTTAAGCCTACTTTTGCGTAGATGTATTTTGTTTAGCACTTTTATAATGTTACATTGTATTTGTAATTTACGGTTCTGCTATGATTAACGCATCGGTAGCTATTAAATTTGATATTTAACACGATAATGGGACTATGAACAAAAATTTATTACACTATAAAAGCGATCATACGTAACAATTACCTAAGCACCCACAGTGCTAACTTTACTTTAGTTGGGCATAAGGTCAAGTGTTCTTGTTATTTTTCCTAGTATTTAATTACATGGGATATGTATAAACAAACACACGCGCGGATAGACAATGCTATTACAATACTTTTAACGGGATGCATCTCTCCCACTTGCGGGAGAGAGAGAGAGAGAGAGAGAGAGGTCGGCCCACTTTCGATTCCAAGCCTAGTCTCGTGGTCCGAGGAACATTAATGCTTATCCGAAGAAACTTTGTTGGGCATCTGTGGCTGTAGTAATTCCGAAAAAAATAAAGACGGAGATCAACATTGCCCTTATTTATATGCTCCGTTTGTACTAAATTCTAAGCCAAAACATGACAATATAGCATTAAAAATTGTTAATTGGCGTTAAAAGGGAAACCATATTAAGAAGTCTCAGCAGTCATCAGGCTGTACCACATGTACCGTGATTGCTAGCTAGGCACTTACAATTTTCATAGATAATGTATTTCTGTTGTCGCTAAAACATAACCCCGATAAAAAATCGAATAATATGCTTTATATTTGGTTGTAAATTTTATGATTTCAAACATCAACATTGTTTGTGTTCGTATTGTAATATGATTTAGTAAGAACGTGCCAACGTTAGTGAGAAACACGTGAGAAACGATAAAATACTTCAGATTTCAACAATGTATGTCGTATTTCATCGTGGATGCGCTATGAAATCTGAGGTAATTAGCTTCAGCTGTTCCGAGCAAAGTAGAGCGTTTATAGTCTGCATGCTCTCACGCATGCGCTTGTAAAAACCTGTTGAAAATATCATTAAACAATTTCAAGTAGCGTTCGTTGTTATTAATAGTTTGTGCAACAGAAACTCCTTAAAACTAAATAATGGCCGAATGTTAGTAGATTTCTAATTATTTTGACTGGTTTCTAAAAAATTTGTACAGTTATTGTACATTGTCCTAGTCTATTTGCAATTGGAGGCCATTTTGCGTTTAGAGTTATGAAATGTGAGCATAGTATGTTTGCTCTGTTACTGTCAACAGTCCGGACTTGGAGAATCTCTCTCTAGTTGTTGGTTGGATACATTTTTGGAGAAATATATGACTTGTTAAGCAAATGAATTGGTTAAATTATTAATGCTCCAATATATATCAAATTTATGAACACTGCGATATTTAGTTGCTTTGATGCAATGCAGGTATGTAAGGATCGTGATGTATGGTTCTCCATTCGCTCTGCCCATCCCATTAAGGAGCTGGTGTGGAGATGTGTTGAACACTGCAGAATTACAATAAAAAGAAATAAATTGCAAGTGATGCTAATAATTAAGACTTATACTTTCCGACACAATTAAGATTCTCCATTATTGTAGGAAGCATCATCGCGTACGAAATTTTTTACCTGCTTGTTGAATGTTATTCGAATTCCATAGAGTAATACTTCCAATTGACATTGTTTGGAATCAAGCGGGAACAAACAAAGAGCCTTTATATAATTAAAAATACCTATTGCGGTTTATGTGTTCCGCGTAATATCGAGTCTTTCGGAGTCAAAGCACGCTTAATTTTTTTGAAGTTTCGTTTTGGTGCGTTCAGGAGAAATTATGATAAATACTGACACTGAAGAATTATAGTCAACATTTTGGTATTTTCATGTAAAACAAGCATAACTGCTAAGCCATGTAAGTAGGTAAACACACACTTTTTCTTTCCATAACTATGGACGAAAAATCTTCTATTGGAATAGTGCGTAATCCGAAGGAGCTGTATTGGGCTTCTCCTCGCTGCCCCAGCATTAGCTAAGGTTAAAAGCGAAAAAAACACACCTTCTCCCTCCAACTACGAATGAATATATTTTATATTGAAATAGTGAGCAATACGATGAAGCTATTTATTATAGAATATTGAAATTGTTACATTGTATCAATCTCTGACCGGCTAATTCCCGGACGTCGTTTTCCCAACGGGTTGACTAACACTTCTTCATATAAGCGCTCTCCTCTCTAGAAGCTTCCTGGCTTTACCATCTGTTCGATGACGTACCCATTGCTACGTTGGTGACTATTTTTCGCGTTGTACCCAAGACTATCTTTTTAGTAGCCTGTCCGGGATAGATACAAGTTTCGCAATTTTTTTTCTCAGATGTGCTCTACAAAAATGTTTAATGATCTATTGATTATAGATCTTTGCTTATGTTTTGCAATCTGCCCCAACTTCCCTCGTGAATAACAGGGGCCAACTTATACACTACAACCTTTCTCGGGATTTGCTCTACCCGTTTGTGCAAAACGCATGAAAATCTACAGAAGTCTACGAGACACCTATGGGGGAGATTGTTTTATATACAAGAAGATAATTTTACGAGAAAAAGCAGTAAAAAGTTAAATTTGCTAATAACAAATATTCTCATATCGGAATGCACCACTCGTCAGGAGAGGGGGGGGGGCTTAATCTTTCAACCTAAACTAGCCTCGTCACCCGACGAGCACTCATAGGAATCTGATGAAGCTGTATTCTAGCTTCTCTTCGCTTTCATAGCATTCTCAGTTCCGGTCGAAAAAAAGGACCACTGGCGACTTCTTACCATCATGAACTTACCGTAATTTTATTAATCACCCACTTAATACTACAAAAAAATGTTTATTCCCCTAAATGTTAGTGTAATAAAGTTCGTCTTTGCCTTTGAATTAAGCATGAAACTTAAAGTACACCGCTACCAAGGAGTGTGTAATAAAAAACGTATTCAACTTGCACTTAAGATGCCATTTACGATTGGAGATAAAACTTTATTAACTTCTTAAAATGTGTGTTTATCATAATTATGTTATGTTTATATTGCTGTTCGACACATATCCACGTTCGCAGACACCGGTGGTTAAAAAAACGAAAGGCACTTAGATTTTGTTAAAGCTACCTATGATTGTAAAGCGTCGCAGTCAAAACACAGTAGCAGGCGACGAAATTTGGTCCCGAGACCAGAAAGTAACTTTAGAGTGATTTTTGTAGTATAAGGGTCAAACGCAGTTAGAGCCGTCTGCTGACTACCGACGCCCACAAATATCTACGTATAGCATGTGCAGAAATGACACATAATGCGACGTAGCTGTCATCTTGTGGCAATTTCGTGTCAGCGCGAGATACGTTGTGTTAGACAAGTCGACCGCAACGCGTGGTACTACCTCTGACTAAACCAATCAATTAACAATAATATTGAAATGATAAATAATAACAGAGCGTGAGCGCCAGTAACGGAAACGAGGACAGGTATTGTGTAATGGAACATATGATTAACTTGCATATTGTGTAAAACAATGTATATGGGTATCATCGAATTCTATGAGTACAATTTCTATGTTTCGTTATTAAATATATAAGTAGGTACGGGGTTGCAAAACCTATGTCTTACCGCATGCAGTTGTAGGGGATTGCGGCCGCCCCACACGGTTTAAGTCTTGACGTGGCGGTGGGGCTCAGTAGCCTGGGGTGAATCCAGACACATTGGGTGAAGCCAATCGCGCCAAGGCGGGTGATCTTTGTACCCCTCTTATAAGAAGAAGGGAACAAAAAAGAAAATGAGGCTTACGGGGCAGGGGGCGAGGATGGATACCTTACTCCAGTGCACTGTCTCAAGGTTGGTGTGGTTGTCATGTGGTGCTGGACAACCCAATCTGTGGAGGTGGCGTCGGTCCCTTGGGGGGCTGACTAGCCGTCGTGAGCCCAGATGATTTGTTGTTCCGGGCACGTCACTAAAGGCGGTACTGATGGCACTCGCCGTGATTTTTGTGGCTATTCGGCACTATAAAGTGCCGCGAGCCCCACGAGCATCCGGACTCCACCCAGAGCCAGTGAATGCGCGTAAATGCGTTTCCCCGCTTCAACAAAAAAAAAGGGGGAATGCGGCCGACATTAATACTGTATTTGTGCTGCATAAGCTAGCTGTTCGGGCAACATACAGGCTAGCCCCCTTACGTTCTTCACTAACAGATAAGTTCAAATGAACTGGAATCCGGACTGTTTATTGACACAACATTTTAGATAACGTAATGTATGTCTATATGTGTATATATTTAAAACAGTGATATTCATGCTAGAAATACGCGGAATAGATACAAGTCGAATGTACCAGCGATTAGACTAAGCAAAGTAAAGAGTAATTGGTTTCAGGGGCAACGTATAGCTCATACAATAGTATATCGTCTGTGTGGTCAAGGGTGTTATAAGTTAAGATAATTCTTGGAAGATACCATTGCACCACCATGGGAATAAAACTCTCCCACCAGGCAGGTTCGGTATTGCTGTTATTGTATGTAATGAACGTAGAATGAGATGCAACTATAATATAACTTGTGCGTATTATGTCGAGTCATCAGTCCCGCTGAGTTTGTTTCGCCTGTTCTTCTCAGGTCAGGGTTAGGGTACTAGTGGAGTAACAACGCTCGAAATTATAGAA
>JAFELO010010685.1:75794-101741 GCA_017140195.1 Eumaeus atala | reverse complement strand
CCGTTCATAACCTGTTCCAGCCACAACTCGCCGTTTAGTCCTATTTCACGTGCTGTTGCAAACCTACAGGTTAGAACCAATTGTGGTTATAAATTGACCATTCAAATGTACGTAATCGCTCTTTATTGAACGCACTGACCGGTGCATATAAGTGGACGCAAATATGTAGATTTTTATCATCTAAACATTGTACATAAAAACTTGAATGATGTATATTTAAATTGTTATGTATCTATCTGTCTCTTTCTCAATAATTTATAAAATATTTGTCTTCTTCAATAAAAAAAAATGCTCAACTTCACCGAACTTAGCAAACTTCTTTCAATTTCCATTTATTTAAAATAAAATTATTTTTACAAAATGACCTGGCTTGCATCTTACACTGTTATGAGTCATTTGCATTATCGTGATCAGCCTATATCCCTTCACTATATACAGTAATAACCAATTCGATTTTTAGCTTATCTTACATGAATTGTACATACATTACATATTCAACTGTCTTCCTACAATATTATATAAATTTATGTTTTTGCGATAAGATAATTAATAATTATTATTACCTCACAATATGTTCGTATAAATTACCGACTGAAAAGATGGTTCTATGTTCAATTACGAGTATATTTTTGATTTGTCACGTGTTAGTTGGAAAAAATCGATATATCGATATCAGACGAGTCGTAATAGAATCGGACATGAGATGTACATTGGTGGTCGCGTGGCTGAGACCGCCCGCCGCGGCCGACACGTTGCTATGCTAATTCAATTGTGTTATGAGAGCGGATAGCGATAGCATCGGCTCCGCCCGCATTATCATAATAATGTGCGAGTCACTTCTCTGACGCGGTGTCGACACGCTCAATATCCGATCGAAGATACCGACGATACTTGAGCAATATCGATATTTCGCAACTCGATAAACTCGCGCTTAATCGATTCGACGAAGTGTTGAAAAGCGGCGAAAGCAGTTCTCATGGATCGTCGCCCGCGGCTCAAAATACCCACACTTCTTGTCGACAATTACATCTAGCGGGATGCAAATTGAATTATGGGACTTTTTGTGGTGGTTCATTGTTTTACGGCGTCGCTTTGTTCTTGCGCCGCGTGGAGTACGTGACGATGGAGTCAGCGCGCGAGATAATCTCTAACGATTGTTCGTCAGGGTTTGGTGTAATGGGAAATTGTAGTTTATTATATATTGGTTATCTAAGCATGGTTATTTTACGTACATTTTATGAGTTACACTGTCGTAGGTGTTAGCTGGTCTTGTTATTAGAAGACATTAATAATATAAGAGACGCGCTTTATTCAATTTTATAATTCAGAAGGTACATACGTAAATTATAAGAGAGACATTTCTTGTTCTATTTCCTTAAGCAGCTTATGTTTTATTGAATTGCATCCCTAATGTTGGTATGTTCCTGTAGCCCCACACGCCTTTACTGTCCCACCAACTTTAGAGAGATTCAGTAAGTATAGAAACTTTTTTTGACGCGACACTCGATGCGCACCATCAGGGCACCTCGACGGCTAGCCAGACCGACGCCTCCTCCACAGCGATGTTGTCCCGCACCACAAACCCCACCAGTGGGGGGTGCACTGGTGTGGGTTTGAACAATGGTGGAAAGATTCAAGAGAAACCTGTGACTATCCTATGCTATACCATCCCAGTCCACCTGGTGTCACAGCGTGAACTATAGGACTCAAATTAGGCCCGATGTGTAGTATGCGCCATAAATGGTTTTTCCTGAGCTATAAAATATAAGCACCTTTGCAGTGATGTGAAAATAAAAAACTAGAATTTTTACGACCTGCTGGCTCAGTTGGTTACATGGCGGCTAGTCCGCATGGTACGCCAGAGGTCGCGGGTTCGAATCCCGCCTAGGTCATGGATGTTTATATATGTAGTATATGTATCTATATCATAAAAATCTTAAATATGTAATTTCTTGAATTTAAAAGAATATTAAATACATTTCCGTTGTCAAGTACCCGAAACACAAGTAAGTCCATAAGGTACTTACCACAGGACAAGGCTAACGTGGTATGATAAGCCCACAGATGTTATTATTATTATTATTATTATTATTATTATATTGTCTACAATATATTTACATATATCTGTATTTAGATATGTAGAATATATCTACATATAGATAGCTCTTGGTGTATAACTTCTTTTATAACTAATTGCTACAATGTATACAAGAAATAGGACTAAATCGTATTTTCATTTAATATATTTTTGTTACTAAATTTAACCTTCAATACACAGGTATTCTACATGACTGAAACGTCGACTTTATTAATATCTAAAAAAAATTATAGGGATAGTTTTATAACAGGAACAAAAAAAACAGGTATTAGCAATAATAGAATCTTTTTTTTTTTCAATTTCTTTTATAGCTAAAAAAATAATATTACAATGTATTTCGAACTTTCCGTGTTCAAAAATGTTAATAGCCAGTAAAGTCTGAGAGAAGTAACAGGAAGCAGTGGTGTATAATTAAAAGTAATTTTTAATGCTGGCAGAGCGTTACACAGTATTCTGTACAGCCCTAAGGGCTTGTTGTAATTATTTAACGCCATATTTCCATCACTAATTGGAACTTTCTAAAAAAATAACAAAATGGTCCTTATGTCTCACGTAACAAGCATCAGAGGAATCTATTGTAAATAACACGTAACTGTCAAGTACGCAATACTTGTATTTGCATTTTTATTCTGTGGCCAGAGCCTAAAGTTCACACGTATCGACCAGCGACCTCGATAGTAAAAAGCTACGTGCTTTTCGGACCACGTTCATGATAAAGCAAGGTTTATAACAGATACCTACTTACCAACAAGAAATTAGAATGTCGATATTATTAGAATGTTTATGTTAGAGGTCTTTTTTGGTTCCGCAAGAATATATCAAAGGCCTACGATGTACTTAGTCTAGAAAATCAAATTTTGTATTAAACTAACCTTCGCTTCACGCATTTATGATTAGCTTGTAATTGTGGTCTCGCTCGCGTTGCACTTTTTTATAAAAAGCATCTCGTGTCCTTTCAGGTGGCCCTAACAAAACGTGTAAATAGTTTTATACTTTAGTAGAAGTTTTGGTGTGAAAGAGTAAGAAACAAACTTACATTCATATTTACAACATTGCCGACCGGCTGCCGTCTCACGATGATGAAAGGAAAACGTTTAAACATCGCAAAATTACTCTACAAATACCAGATACCTTTGAAATCATCCCAATGGCCATCTCTGGGAATGTATCGTTTTATATATTTGTTACGACCCCGTAAACGGAGCTAATTATTATAATTCCAGTTTAAATTACTGGAATTATCCTGCTACCAAAAATACATGGCTTTAACGATGTGTTCTCCGAACTGTCAGAGACTCGCCCTGAAGGCGGTGTCGACTAGCACGCAACGTTTTACTACGGAGCAATACGACCTTGAGGCACACAAACTATCTGTAGACGTAGACACAATGAAGGTATAGTTTAGAGATAAAAGTATCAAAACGATTGAAAAGGCAGCCATTAATATTGTTAGATTTTAGCTGTTATCCGCGACTAGGCGTGGACAACAGACAAAACCATGCAGTAGTTATTATTTCTATAGCTTATGTTATGATAAGGATGGCAAATGGAAGTCTAACGAAACAGACAAACGATGTGAATGTGGAAAGACGCAAGTACTGAGGAAGGCCAAGACTGACACACCATGATTACATTAGCGGGTACTGTCCAAGGGTTGTGTTAAGCGTCTACGCGACGTGGCGGGTTTGTATGAATAATAATAATAATATCTGTGGACATACCACACCACGTTAGCCTAGACATGTGCTAAGAACGGGCTTGTGTTACGGGTACTAGTCAATGGAAATGTATTTAATATTTTTATAAATTTAACAAAATTTTATATATTTAACATTTTTATTATAGAAATACATATATAAATATCCATGATCGGATTTCGCGGGATACGAAACCGCGACGCGTGTAGACCAGTAAAAAAGGAAAAAGTCATCTTAGTGTCCATTGAAATAAACTCCATGATGATGCATATGCTACATTCATTTAACGATAAATGAAAAAATAAAATTAACACTGATCCAGTGCCATAATATCCATTGTACCTAACTTATAGTGCATGGATCAAAATACTGCAGCTTGCAGAAATTCCGTGGCGAGCTTTCGCAGATTAATTGTGCGGCACCCTAGGTCTTTAGTGGAGCAGGCCCCATTGCCCATTTCGCTAAAATACAGCTCTGCATAGCGATTATGCGTACATGGGCGTCGGTAGTCATGATAGTCGCGTCTGCTCCGTTGTCCCCCTGTAATATATAAATAATATTCAGCTGGAAAGTTTATTTGTTTCCTTGTTTGAACTCACTGATCTCAGGAACTGCTGGCCCGAATAAAAGAAAATACGTTTATGTTGATTACGTCATTTATCGAGGAGCTCCATAAGCTACACCTTGACGCTACGACTCGTAAACCGCGGGGTGACGCTAGTGGTCTTAAATTACATACCTTTTGTCTAAATGTGTGTGCACACGTGTGTATACATCACCATCGCCATCATTATCAGCCCTTATCGATCCACCGCTGGACATGGGCCTCTCTCAATTTACGCCAGGACATACAAGGGTATATGATATCACATAAATGCACGTGGAATCAGTGGAAACATGGCATAAGCGAAGCCCAGTTGCCGTGTTGAATAAAGTGTAACACGTAAAGCAGGGTGACTGGTGCTATATACATGTTCACACAAGCCGCGTCGGTACACGACCAACACAGAAACGAAGGAAACACAATGTGATCCCTTTCATTCGTTCGGTTTTTTATCGAGACATCAGAACGGGTTTGTAAAATTGTACCTCCTATTATCAGCTGCTAAAGGTCGCCCGTCACTTTTTGATCGAATACCCTCACGCAAAATATTCAGTGGTTATGTTATACTGATATATTGTATAATTAATTTTTTTATTTTGCAATACCGCCCGTGTTATAAAATAAAAAAATACACCCATAATTAGTCAATGTTAGGAAGAGGTAGTGCCATGCTGGATAGGAGGAGGTAGTGCCATGTGCCATTCCGTCGCATAGTGTGCATGACACTATGCGACGGAATAGGGCTGGCACGACCGGCGAGGTACCTCTCGCTCACATAATACCACCGTAAAGACATCTTCAGTGTCGCGTTTCGTGCGGTTCGTGAGTAGCCGGTGGCCCATTGGTGGTGGGAAACGAGGGCAACGTATCGGCATAGTAATTATGCGGATGTTCATGTGCATCGGTACTCCTAAAAAGGCTCCGATTCCCGTTTGCCCCCTATTCTAAGAAAAATAATACGTGTAATGGTTGTGCAGATGTGTTGTCCTCATCTCGCCTTTCTCCGCAATGGGTCTGATAAACCACTCACGCGATAGCACAATATTTACGCTAGTCTCACGTAAGTGAGAGGTACCTCACCGGTCGTGCCGGCCCAATTCAGCTACGGTGTAGCATGGCACTACCTCTTACTAAACATATGGTTTATTTTATTTTATGTGTATGTACTACGCATCCGCATATTTACCCCAATGGATGCTCCGCACCGCCTGGTACGCACTCAAAGCATAACAATGAAGCTGCATTAGGTTTCTCTTCCGCAGATAAGTCCAGCTCTTAAATGAAATGTTTGGTCATAGACATTATAATTATAGAGAGCAGATGCTGTGTCGTCCTTTAAAATTTAACTATTTCCTCCTTCCACGCGAAACGTAAATCTCAAATTCACGACGGTCCGGACCGCGCCTAGCAATGACGCTATGTAAGTAACATTATACAAAGTGTCCGTATGTAATGGGACCACCCACGAAACGACATTCACAAAAAAATTGTCCAGAAGCTAAAACTTTTGCGATGAAATGCCTCGCCTGATTGGGTGTCATTATAAACCAGAATAATGTCTACCTTAAATAACAATGAAACCGAAATACAAAGTTAAGATTTAGTTAGAGTAACTGCCTTGCTGCATTGCAACTGAATTGGGCCGGCATGATCGGGGTACGTAATTGTCACTCGCATGACACCGCCGCAATTATTTTTTTTATTGTTCAGTGTTATGCAGAAAATACATTTATTTTGGTACAAAAATCCTCAGTGAGTTTGTCTGAACAGGGTGAGTCACACATATATATTAATGGCAATCTAACACAGTATAGATGCAATTTATGCTCAATGAGACAGTTGTTTTACATATAACATTACGTGGTTGTTGAGAGATAACGCTTTAGCTAGGTCTTATATTTTTCTTGTTTAATATACATTTGGATAAGTTCATCAGGTACATTTACATATTTTGGAACCAAATATTCAAT
The DNA here is from genome assembly GCA_017140195.1 of Eumaeus atala. Taxonomy (NCBI): domain Eukaryota; kingdom Metazoa; phylum Arthropoda; class Insecta; order Lepidoptera; family Lycaenidae; genus Eumaeus; species Eumaeus atala. The sequence continues at coordinate 95,372 of JAFELO010010685.1, read as the reverse complement.
TCTACGCACTCCGTATACTTTGCTTACTTGAGGGACGTTATAATTATTTCTGTAAGTAATACGCCTTGAATTAGTTGCTCGTTCTTTGGCCGTTAGTAAATATGGATTATTAGCTTCTGTTAGAACAGAGTACTTTACCTACTCGCACACATTCACAAGCCTACAATACTTAAATATTATATCAGCATTTTCTTTACATTTTTCTCTCACATGTTTTGGCATTATTATTTTTAGTATTCCAACTTCAAGCCTATGAATGTCTCCGATGTAAGTCTTATATGTTCGTCGGTAACTATTCAACCTGGAACTAATAACAGACTCAGCTAGGGACAAGTAAATTAGTTTTAATTGTTTTTAGCGCAATTCTTATTTCAGTACTGTCAGTCTGCTCATAATAGATCTCAGTTTGGAGCAAACGTGATCTTTGTGATGTTTCCAGTTGAATCTGTCGTCAATTACGAGCGCAATATATTTATGCGTTTTGACTTTCTAGAAGTTTCAAGAACATGTATCGATATCATGTAGGCAGTTGTGTTCATGCGCAACAAGCATTGAATTGAATTGACAACTATGCTGTCACGATTCGTGCTGTCAATGGTAACATAATGACACATTTGGAGGAGATGGGTTACACATCTTCATAGAAATTATGCCGATAACTATAATTATATCGCCTGGTTTTTGTATCCGGTGGCACATTCGAGAGGATAAGGGAAGGAGGGCGCAGTCCATTAAAAGGTGGTGACTGCTGCTCCCTCTTATGCTACAAATAAGACATATTTATGCCACAAAAAGAGAGCAACCAGGAGAAATGCTGTGAAAGTGTACCACCGAGATAGTATTACGCATTCATTAATGCTAAAACTGATTTCACCGAAAATCTACTGTATCGGACTAATGCCAATATAAGGCCGAAGGCGAGGGTTCAGCGAGTTAATGAGCTATAGCGTCCCTATGTCAATTTGCGTCTAGCGAGTGAAGGCGTGAAACCGCCAGTCATTAGGCTGTTTCACGCGCCCACATGGCGGCTTGACTGGGGCCCGGCGAATTATTTATTTAAACGAAAATTATCGGCCTGCGACGTCCACCTTCACGCACATGTGTCCTGTGCCGGGGGACAAGTTTTTGTCACGCGGTCACGGTGGATTACTAAAAATGTGACACTCTTGGGTGTGACTAGAGATATTCTCATAAATCAATGGATAAGATTTTCTGACTTTGGCCGACGCTATTCACAAGTAGGTAAGCTAGAACTTAAAATTAATTGTACCATGGCGTGGATGAAACTATCGATTGGCTTCTGCAATTTAAAAGATTTCTAGCTGGCTTAACAGCTATCATTGAGTGCCTAATTACTTTTTCTGCATTAGGTATGTTTTACATCTATTTTAAATCATAACAGCAATAGATCTTCATGCCAATTCCTTAATGCGGTGGGGAGAGTTAACCGAGCGCCACATATCACGATATTTACAAGTAATATTTAATAAATTTTGTTTTTTTGCACAGCCTCTCAAATGAACCCTCCCGACGTATTGGCCTTAGGATGAAAACGTCTACCTCGGGCAATTATTGCAATAGGGTAGATATAACTTCGAGAATAAAGCCGATAGAAGGATTCAGTTGCGTAGGGCGGCATTCCGGAAGCTTCGTCACATTCTCACGTAGCCTATACCGCAGTGCTTGAAGACGGAAGACTTCAACCAATGCGTCCTTCCCGTGATGACCTACGGGGACGAAACATGGTCTCTTAATCTGATCCGCAAGTTTGCGGCAGCTCAACGAGCTATTGAACGTGCTATGTTTCTCTGTCCGACAGAATTCGTAACGAAGTCATAAGACAGATGAGAACTAAAGTATCCGATATCACGCGACGAATAAGCTTGCTGAAGTGGGAATGGGCTGGACACGCACTCAAAAGAACTGATAGCAGATGGGCCAGTAAGGTTCTGGAGTGGAGGCCGCGTTTAGGAAAACGAAGTGTTGGTAGGCCTTTCATCAGGTGGGAAGACGATCTCCGTACAGTAGCCGGTCCGGGATGGATGCGAGTAGCAGGAGATCGGTCGTCTTGGCGTTCATTGAGAGATGCCTGTGACCAGCAGTGGACCGATAAGGGCTGATAATGGTGATGATGATGATGAAGTACTTTGTAATAAAACAGTGGACAACGCGGCAGAGTTTATTGTACCTTCTTAAGTAGAGTTTAATATACTTACTTAATACCTACTTAATAGTAGTATTATTGTATTGTACATTTGGATATTCTTTTTTCGAGTTCGAGTAGAATTCGAAAAAGTAATACTGAGTAGGTAGTTTGTTACTAAAACCTCTCAACTCTGTGTAAGCATTGTTCAGTTACAGGCGAAAGACCCTTGGCTCGAATCCCAAGTCCATTTTTTTATCTCTTATTACAGTCGGGAACCTGAAAGTTGGCGATGTTATACCTATAAGCCGGTCCTGCGCTTTCTCTCCGGTCGTGTCACTTTGTCGTCCCATCGGAATAGGAGAATTAAAGAACAGAGTGCACTTGTGTCTGCGACACACTTGTGCACTATAATATGTCCCTCGCAAATGGCTCTTCTCAATAGAGACCGCTTTAGCTGAAATTCGATGAAAATTTCAATTTAAAAAAAAATCATTAGTATTCAATAGAAAATAACCGTTAATACAACGTAATATTTTTATAACTCTACAAAGTGTATAATTAAAAATAAAAAACCCTTCGAATATTTTTCATATAACTAAGTTACTTTATAATTAAGTAACATTTTATTATCAAAAGAAATAGATAATTGAAATGTTAAATATAACAAATAAAAACAATTGTATTTAAAGTGAGATTGCTATCAATGTAATAGTTTTAATTACAGTTCAACACGTGATATAAATGTTAAATATAACCTTTTTGAGTATGACAGCTAAGGCCAGTACAGTATTGAGTCACTGCTATGACTCGTGTGCCACGAATTATAGCGGGAATTGCGTATAAGAGGTTATGCAATAGTTTTATGTCATTAACTTTTTTATTTCAATACCAATTGCTTCCGCTAATGTGCCATACAGCCAGAAAGCTATTTATATCTGTACATATAAAAAAACAAACTTCACAATAGCTGCCTAACATGTGATCGATTTGCTCAAAATTATTTTTGGTTGCTATAACTAAGCGCTTTATCGAATACTGCATTACACAGAGCTGTTTTTTGTGAAGATTGCACAGATTATTATAAAATAAAATAAGAGGGCAAAAAATTGCCTGTGTTTTTGCCCCTTTATTTTATTTTATAACATAGTCGGAACGTGATTGCGACCAATCCTCATAGAGGTCCGTACAATTGTTTTACTGATATGTTACCTTCATTCCTTCATACCTTCCAGTGGGCCACTGGCAGCTTACATATCGCAACGTGGCACTTTACGGGGGTTTCTTATTAGGTATGGCTCCCAGGTGGAAAAATTGGACCGCCACACAATGCGATCACACAATGTTTTACAAAATATAGACATTCCAAAAAAAAAAATCCAAAAAATTGTCGGTGACGTGAAATAGCCCCAATATAATCGGTTCAAGTATTTTCATTGTGCCAGTCCGGCAGACTTGAACTCGCATCAGATAATGACCTCTAAAATCGATATCTCCCCTCATAAGTGTCGAATTGCCGGCGACAGAAACAAAAACCCCTTGCCTCGGCTACAATTAGGTGACTGAGTTTATTATGTACTGCCTTCAAATTATAATGTAATTCGACGATACCCCGTAATTGGATAAAATGGCCCGCTAATAAATTATATTTAAATATTAAATATCCTCGCTAAATACGTAGATAATCACCTGTCGTCAAGTAGGAATTAATGCCACTTATTATAGGACAGGGCTCACACGCGACTTCGCATAGGTATAAAAATGTTATGTTAAATCGTGCAAAGAAAAGGTAACTAATAAAATAAAACGATTTTATTATCCTTTATATATTATGTTTTATCTCCAACACTTCCGGGATGTAATTAATAAAAATGTTTTTAACGGGCCAGGCCCATCACTCATTCCCACCACCACTTGCTACTCCCGTGTTGCCAGGATCGTCAGCGTAATAAAAATATTCGTTGTTAATATTATATTAAATATTCGTTAATTTGGATGTGTGTGAAGTAAATGTGTATGTATACACGAGTAGACGCGTAGAATATGTTCAACGGCCAAGACACATAATATCTAACTATATGGATAAAATAAATCGCTGTAAAGATCCTTGGCCTGGCTTTGCTTAGACATATTTTTTATAGAGAAACGAGCAGTTTCATTGAGACTTGGCTGGTTCCAAACATTATGTTTTTGTTGGAATTTATTTCTGCCTGTTCGTACTTTGTGATTGTCTAAAAAGTAATAGGCTAAATTTGGGACTTCTCTCATTTAGAGAAAGCTTTGATAACATAAAATAGCATTATAGATACATGTACATATATCTATCTATACATAATTAGGTATGTTTTATTATGACAAAATGAATATCTCATAAAAACATTTATGAGATATGGGCACACGAGACATTGTAAGACTAGGCGTCTAACAGACGCGTTGACAGCCTTTAATGCATAGGTATGCTCTTTTCTTGATTACCTCTAAGTCATATCGGGTCGGATATACCGAGGGAGGTAGCTGGTTCCGCAGTACAGTTGTGCCAGTAGAAAGTGGCGTTTAAAGCGTACTGTTGTGGATTTACGGACATCAAGGTGACGGGCGTGGAACTTCGGGTTCTGTCGCGATGTCAAAGAATCGTGCTGTCCGGAAATAACTTGGTCGTCAACGTTTCAACGTTTCGTCGTATGCGATCAAATGATCGAGCTGATGTTGCGGGGCCCAAATTTAGCTTTCGCTTCCAAATGACCGCGGAACTGAACTTTATTCGATATGTCGACACCAAGTACTCCGATACTAGCCGAGGCCGATAGGTAGGCGTTCTGAAAAGGAGATACGACGAAGGATGACTTTTTAGCGGGTAACGCACAAACTTATGTCTTGTGGGGGTTAAATTGGACTAAGTTTAATCGGCTCCATTCCGAGACATTGGATAACAAATCCTCGACTTCGGGCACAAGTTTGTTCCTGTACTCGTTGACGTGTTCCCGGGAAATATTGCCACGGCCAGTGTATAAAGTATCCCTATTGCTATCATCCGCGTAACAATGAAGTCCACTAGTTTGCAACATGTTAAAAGCAACTTAAACAAAGTCTATAAATATTTCTCTGTATCTTACTAGTATAAATAATACTCCATAGATTCTATTATAATAAATCACAATCACCAATCATACATCTAAAACGCAAAATATTTTTATTTGCGTAATTCGCGGACGGATTCAGCGCGTTCGAATACAGTTAATTTAGCTTCAAATGTCAAATGCACGCAACACGTCATAAATTTGCACGAGTTAGTTTGCATTAGAATGGTGTGTCGTGCATTAGAGGGTCTGGAGGGGGTCCGGGGGTGGAGTTGCCGCGACTGACGCAACACTTCATCCGGAATTAACCGGATAATTCCGTAATTGTGCAATTAACCAACGGCAATTTTCTCTGTTAGTTTGTTCCAGGACCACATTTGAGAGTATTACGTATTTACAGTGGAAGCTGGATCTAATTGCGTTTAGATTTTTTAATATGTAGTCGCATGCTGCATTCGAGCCGAACGGGACCCACCCATATTTTGCTTTTAAGATACCACCGCAAAGTGATCGCTATTCTGTTGCGTCTCGTGCGGTTTGTGAGTTTCGCGTTGCACATTGGAATCAAACATCTGCACAACAATTATGTGGATGTCCATGGGCGTCGATTGTAATCAAATGGCAAGGAATGCTCATTTGCTACCTTCATCATATCGATGAGATTGACACTCATCGATATGATAACTATTCACAAATAAATAGTATGTAACAATGATAAGTGATAGAAAGCAACGAAGGCTAAAAATGTATTCGTATGATGGATTAAATGACGAGAGTTCGATAGTGACGCTTTGCGACTTTAGAATATTTTTTAAAAATTTTACGTACCCACATACGTACATTTAACTTTCAAGATAGCATCATTAAGTTGGCACTTTATATTGTACTATTGAAAATTACAACATTATTTAACTTAGAAATGAAAAAGACGTTTTCAACCCTTCTAAATTATTTCGAAAACTTTATATGGTAAATGAGAGCGAATTTTTTATCCAACCATTTTTATCAAGTTATAAAGATAATGTACCTCGCTAATATTTAAGTTATTATATACAGTAATGAGTTGTTGGAAAAATATTAGGTCATAATGAGTATAGTTATGAGTTTTTATAAAATACAATTTCACGTAACGACTTCACGACGATAATAGCACGCCGGGCTAAGCGTTTGCTTTAATATTCATTTCAGTTCGTAACAATTTGGTATGTAATTTTAAATTATCCAATCAGCTTTAGTTATCGCAGTATGTCACGTTTTATTCTCACATTATAATTTCTTTTTTCCTTCGAGCAGTTCGTTCACCTGTTGGGGAGTGAGTAAAGCGGTCTAACCGGAGAACTAAGCCGATGAAGCCGTATTGGGCTTCTTTTAGCTTCCACAGCATTCTACGTCCGAAAAATTTAAAACAAAAAAAAAAACAAAGACTGTAGATGAGTTCTCGTTGTTTCTATGTCCAGGACTATCGTGAATAGCATGAGGTTAGGCGGCGGAAACCCATACCGATTTGAGACGTACCTCTTGCTGCTCCGACTGAAATAGGCAACATTGAAGCAAATACACTCGTTAAAAGTTTTAATGTTAGTATCTTCGATGTTGTAACAACGGGTTCAGAACATTAGCAAACATACGTTGTACTTACTTGTTTTAACATGCAACTTATTCTGTATGTATTGCAAGAGCATTAAACATTATTTTATTAGTTCGTAACAAACACGCATCGGTCTAAGGTTGCATACGACGTGTCTAGTCTTCGTCTTTCCTCCTTTGCAGTGGTCAACTGTTAGTCAGCTAAATATAAAATATATATTATACATAAGGTGACAAGAGTTTTGAATACTGGTCACTGGTTAAAGGTTAGTACAAAGCTTTAAACTCTTGTTAAGTTCCTAAGTTTATCGGATCAGAAATCAGTGCTTCCCTTAGTTACTTAGTAATGTAAACTTGTGAACTTGTGGAACGGTGAGGTCACACAGCGACAAAGTTCTTTAATAATTTTTTTTTTTAATCTTAATAAATTTCTAAATATTGTTTTTTTTTTCATTTATTGTATGTGAATTACCGTTCTCGTCGTGTCTAATAAGTTTATAATTTGCTGTAATAAAAAGAAGTCTACCACACGCAATTCGTTTTTTGTTGAGTTGTAGGTATGATTATTTTTAAACGTTACAATAAGTAATTTGGTTTTTATATAATTAATTTCCTGTAATTACACAACATAAATATAATTATATTTAATTTTAGTTATAATATTTTAGGTATAAATTTTAACTGTTAAAATATACACTATTTGCCAATACACTGGAAGTGGTAACTGTAAGTAATACTTAGACGAATGAACTGCGATGGGAAATGCAATAGCATCAATATCCAGTAACCTCCAAAAAAAAAAGTAATTTTTAAAGCAAAAATAAATATCAATATTTTTCTAAGCATTCTTGCAATATTATAACTAAAAAGAATGATCTGTAGATAGTTCTACCTGGTCCATAACCACAACTACGTGCATACTGATTTCTTACTTTTTTTCTTGTCGGATCTTCGTCATTTTTGACAAGGAAAAGGCCATCAAGTATAATGCGACGAACGGCGCCGGCGTGTCGGCGTGGCCTCATCTACTTTGATCCAATCTGGCGCTGAGTCAGTTGACGACCAATTACCGATATCACTCGGTTTCGACCCGAGCCCAAATGGATCATAATGCCTAGAGTAATTATGACTTCAGACCTCTTCGCATTCATCCCACTCGGACAAAATTATCTTTAAATTACACTCAGGCTGTATAAGCGACGTACTTTTATAATTATAATGATTGTGTTGAATTGTATATCGAATTATTTTTAAAACGCTTTGTAATGTTGGCTCAGATTTATTTTTTGTTTACCTGACAACTGTTTTTGAAATTAGGTATTCAAGCTTTGAATTACTAAATTTACCTAATAAATAGTTTTCTCTTTGAGAATTACCGGTTGGTATGTATTTGGAAACATGTTAACGGAACACTTTTTTTTTGATGCGGGGAAAAGCATTTACGCGCCTTCAAATAATAATATTTTAAGTGATTCGCTCAAAGATTTTCTTCTTGTTGACAATGATTTGGATTTCCATTTTTATATTTTGAAAATTTTCATCAAAAAATTCGACAAACTAACGACCCTGTAATGTATATACACTATGGAAATATTTGTAATTTTTTTAAAGTGTTACACTAAAAGTTGCATAAATAGTGTAAGTAAAGATTTCACATCTTAATACACTTCCAAAATAAGTTGTGATAATGCTTGAAAATAAATTATTTTTACAAATGTAAATAATATTATAAAATTCTAGGTGCATTTGAACTTTTTTTTCATAAAATTTAAACTACATAATTATATAATATTTTCATAAATGTTATATTTATTGTAAAATATATGAAGAACAATGTCCATTTTTTAATTTTGTTTTTTTTTTTTGCACATTATTTTTGTTCACCGGGTAATATCTCGTAATAAGTGAGAATCCACCGCATTGACCTTGGACGGTAACGTCTTGGGCCATATCGGTATAAGGTACTGCCTACCACAACACAGATTACCTACTAACGTAACACTGGGTAGGTTGGCACCTGCCTCCCCACCACGGTTCAAACCTTGACATAGCGGTAGGGCGCAGTAGCCTGAGGTGAACCCAGACACCTAAGGCAACGAAAGACACTCATAGCAACCCAATGAAGCTGCATTGGGCTTCTATCAGCTTCCACAGTATACGTTCGAAGTTCTTCCACGAAAAAAAAACTCTTAACGAGAAATGAGCAGTAGAGTTGGCAACAAAATATGCTATTTGGTTTTTAAACCTATCATTAAAAAGTTTTAAATATTTAACATACTAACGACAATGTGTTGACGGTAATTCATTTGAAAAATTTTGGAAATAAGTGCTTCGAACTATTAACTTTCATGAAAATTCTGTTAAATTCACAAATAAGATTTTGATTATGTACGTGAATTCCCATACCCACATTTTACGTGATAACATACTTTGTCAGCATTTGTAATCAGATTAGTAGGTAGGAGAGACCTCCTTTTAACGTAGGTCCATGCGGCACAGAAAATAAAAATATACTTTCTATCTATCTAGGTGCCCACTACATAAGTAGTTATGAAGGTACCATATATAAGTACCTATGAAGGTACCATTGCTACTAGTAGATTAAGTAATAGAACTAGTGGCGAGGTTTTTTTTATTATACACTTTTAACATGATATTTGGCAAAGGAAAAACCATAGATAAGGAGTATAACAAGCGAATGTGTAGTAGTCTTTTATGCAGTCCGGCTATATAAGGGTATCGAAGTTCAGTAGGATAGCAATAACTTGATGGGTTCCTAAGCAATAACTTACTATCATCGACTTTCGCACAGATATGAAAATCGATTTCGCTACATAACGGATCTTATTGCATTGTGTCACGCTAAAGTCTAGAATGGTCCATGATGTCTATGCCGTCACCTCAAGGAGTTCGGGTGGCAGCGGTGACCGCACAATGTAGAGCGCCAGCTGCACCAATCACAATGCCATGGGCGTGGTCCCGGCCCCACCCGGTCGTGTGATCCCCGGATTATTGCGTACAATGAAGCTTTTTTATCGAGCCTTTGTCTCTGGTTGGGGTGAAATATCCGGTCGGATGTGCCGTCTCCCGTTCGCGTTATTCAACCCGCTGAAATGCACACCGGTTACATTATTGTCATTGTTATAACCGTTTTGAATGCTATTTTCGCTTTGTTGGAATAGTATGCAAATAATTTCATAAAAATCGGATTGTAGTTTCCTATCATACCTATTATAACACACATATTATAAAAATATGAAACCATAAACCGCCACCACAAACCAAAGTAGTATTTTGTAAAACCGAGAAAAACATCTTAACCACTTTGTTAATAAAGGAATATATTTTAAAAGGAATCCAAAAAAGTGGTACGTAATATAATTTTATATGATGATGATAAATACTCAATTAGTTATAAACTTTCAATAACCATCATTCAATAATTATTAAAAAAAGCACATTCTCGATTTGAATCTTTAATTTAAATGATCGATGTGTGCGATTTCAGGTTGCGTTCCCAACTTATTCATTTATATTGTTCTCACGAATTCGGAAGACAATATGCAAATGAACACGTATTCTTGACGGTATTATCGCTCCGGGCTTTGTTAGAATTTATTAATTACGACGTCCCGTGGCGTCCGCGTCGCGCGTCTTGTGGCGGTAGCGGTAAGGAGCTGTCATCGCACCGGCTAATTGTAAAACACACCAGCGACCTCACCACAAATCATTTGTTGTTCCCCGGCCTCCGGAGCCCCGAGCCAAACCCACACATTTGTTCTCATATTCGTTAAGATATAAATGAATCCCGACCGATTCTCACGGTTTACGGCCAGTTAATTAAGAATCAAAACGATTTTTAATTTATTTCAAACAATTAATTATTGATTGTCTCATCTTTCCAGGAACATCCGAGCTTACGCGGTACGCCCCTGGCGATGCTCGCGGCGCAATGTAACAAGCTGTCGAGTAAATCGCCCCCGCCTTTGGCCGACGCGGCCGTGGGTAAAGGATTTCATCCATGGAAGAAGAGTCCGGGTGCCCATTCGCCACCCGGAGCCGGCGTGGCACCCCGATCACAGGCACCCTCATGTACTCCATACGGCAGAGCACCAACCTCCTGCGCGGCGGCACCTTCTTATGGAAACGATCTTTACTTTCCGTCATCGGGCGACCAACTCCTCGGCAAAAGCGAGTCGAGTGCTAGCCTCGGATCGATGTATTCGAGACATCCGTATGAATCGTGGCCGTTCAACGTTGGCGGTAGTGGTGGAAGCGGCGCACTGAAAGCAGCTGAAATGGGAGGTGTGAGCGCCGTGGGCAGCACGTGGTGGGATGTGCACAGCGGTTGGCTAGACGTTGGTGGGCAGATGGCAAACTACGCCGGACAAGATTATTCTCAACTCACACATTCCCTCTCCGGTGGAGCGCATTTACTACCGCCTGCGCCGCATTTACTTCAAGATGCCTATAAATCAGTACTACCCACTCAAGGATCCTTCGGTATTCACACGCCCGGCTCACCGGCTCCCCCAGCGCAGGCTCCCTCGCCGAGGTCACAACGAAGATACGCCGGCCGGGCCACATGTGACTGCCCAAATTGCCAAGAAGCTGAACGATTAGGTCCCGCTGGTGCTCATCTTCGCAAAAAGAACATACACAGTTGTCACATACCCGGCTGTGGCAAAGTGTACGGCAAGACGTCCCACCTCAAGGCGCACTTACGTTGGCACACGGGCGAGAGACCTTTCGTGTGCAACTGGTTGTTTTGCGGCAAAAGGTTTACACGCTCGGACGAGCTGCAGAGACACCTGCGCACTCACACGGGGGAGAAGAGATTCGCGTGTCCGGTATGCAACAAGCGCTTCATGAGGTCGGATCATCTAGCTAAGCACGTAAAGACGCACAACGGTGGAAAGAAGGGCAGCTCGGAATCGTGTTCCGACTCAGAGGAGAACAGTCAAGGAGAGGGCGGCATGGGAGGAAGATCTCCGGAGCATCACTTGGACGTGAAGCCCGGGTCGCTGGTGTGACGGGAGCAAGCGGCGCTCGCCGTGCCGCACCATGTCCCGCTCCTGTGATACCGCCGGCCGCCGTCGCTGCCGCCATCTGTACATAGAACATATCAAACGATGTATAAATAAAGTATAGTAGAGAACTCGTGGCGCCATCTATATCGCGTAGTGAGAGTGTGGTGATACTTGAGAAGTGTACAGTATAGATACTATTAAATATTATCTATTATTAATAGTAAGAAATTGTATGGTTAATTAGAATTAAGTAGATTCACACTTATTTCGAAATAGCAGTTATAATTTATTAAATAATTTAATATTTTTATTGTACGTAATACCTATACATATATTTACTTACCCGATCACAACACTAATAAGGAATAGTTATTTATGTAAAGAATGTCTTGTAAAAATACTATATTCACTAATGTACAACATTAAACAAATAGGAAATTATGGCAATGACATTGAAACCATAAGTTCGCCGTTACTTTAATTATATAAGGATAAACAGACTTAGAGCCGGTTTCGCAAGTTACAATAAAAGTCCCGATCGGCATATTAGGAATTTATGTGTCGAACAAATTACGAAACGCAGTTTTATATGATCCGGTTAGAGGTACTAATTAATAATATAAAGAATTATTTGTACAACTTATCTATCAAATAGCTACGTGGAACTTTAATAGTAACCAGCGGAACCGCCCCAAGTGTATTTATTGCCAAACAGTTTATTTAAATATTTTTCATTTCCGACGCTTCAGTTACATTGACCATTGTCACGAAAGCAATAAAATATTTCCATAAATTGCACCATACTTCTATCAGCTGGTTAGGTTTTAATAAAATTATGATTGTAATTGTAAGTGTTACTATCAAATGTTTTCGATATCGGTACAAAATAAACAAAAATAAATTTGGTGTTCTAGTGAATGTAAAATGAAAATGTTAGTGGAAATATGTAAAGAGACCGTGTATTCTATACAGACCCCCCAGACAAGTGAGAAAGATGATAGTCTAAGTTGTCTGACCCTCTAGACAAATGGAATGAACGCCATCGATTGGAATAGACTAAAGTAAACAATGTAGGGCTTACGTCATAAAATTTGATTCCACGCGTCATGACACCGTACATTGGTCGTATTAGCTACTTGTCTTCGGGGTCAGTACAGACAGACGACTATCAACGACTTTAAAATTCGCTTTAGGTTACCTAATTGAAATTCGCTTTAGGTTACCTAATGATAAATTCGCTTTAGGTTACCTAATGATAAATTCGCTTTAGGTTACCTAATGATAAATTCGCTTTAGGTTACCTAATGATAAATTCGCTTTAGGTAATGATAAATTAGTATTCCGTTATCTTCGTAATGTACTTGTACATCAAGATACTTGTACCAACGTAAGTAAAAAGTGCGATCATTGTCTGACATTGGTTTTATAAATTGAATATATTTTTTCCGTGTGGATACTGTATTTTTATTTGGAAGTTAAAAGTTATGGATTTTAGAAAACAAACGAGAAATCGGAGCCTTTTTACAACTGCCGAAACCCACGAAATTCTACATAATTCCTTTGCCGATGCGGTGCCCTCGTTCCCCTCCCCCAATAGGCCACCGGCTACTCACAAACCGCACGAAACGCGACACTGAAGATGTCATTACGGCGGTATTACGTGAGCGAGAGGTACCTCCCCGGTCGTGCCGACCCAATTCCGTTGCATAGGATGATGTAGTGTCATGCGCCATGTAAATTCCTATGCAGCATGGCACTACCTCTTCCTGTATGCCTGATATATATTCTTCTATTCCTGTGTCTCCACAGCAAAAGAAAAAGCCAATAAAAGTACGACAGTAAACGTTTCCCTATGGTTTTTTTGTTCCACTCGTCTGCAATACAGGCTGTATCATAAAGTGCTACTGCAGCACCCTGCATCAGAGGATAAGGATAAAGAATATTAAAATGATCACACCTTTACCACTAGCAGCCTATCGATATCCAAACATTAACATTGATGCGCTCCATGGAGCCAAATAAAAACCTTTTTATTTTGTTTTATATGTTTACTGACGTATACACATTATTACACAAAGTCCACAAAGGCTATCCGTTAGTGTGAAATCGATTTTCTCAAAATCTACAGAACAGATTTTCATGCGGTTTTTACCAATAGATAGAGAGAATCCAAAGTAAGCTAATGTATATGTATAATTTGTGAAGGTAAGCAATCCGAGACGTGTTATTAACGAGAGAATCTATAGCGGATCGTTAATATTATGCAAAAAATATGTTTGTGGCTCTTTTACGCAAACATTGCTGAATGAAATTTGGCACAGACGTCGATTGAACACTAAAATGACAATAATTTGTGGCATTGATATTATTCGGACGAATCCGCGAGGCACAGCTAGTTGGCTCATAAGTGTCTGTCTAAATATACAAGATTGCTAACCCAGTAGACCAGGTCATGATTTGCTTAACACATACAATATACATAATCCTTTCTGATTCTAACATATAGGTTAAATGCCGCTGCGCGTAAACATATTTAGTAAGTGCGATTAAGCTGTCATGTTGTTGCAAGCAACAGCTGTTCCGGTCAGTGGAGCAATATTGCTCCATGTGCATCGCAGCCGATTAGTGCGTGCTTGCTTCACTTATGCATAATATCAGCAGCTTACTTTTAATATATGTCCATTTAATATTATCCTTCCTTATAATATTACAAATACGCACTCAGGCAGAGTTAGTGCCATTCTCCGGCACGACAGTGCCAGCTATGCCTATGCTATGTCGCGTTTCGTGCGGTTAGTGAGTAGCGATAGACCGGAAGGACAAGGGAAAGAGCCCCACGCAAGGCAATAATTTGAATGTCGAAATTTATGTTAGGTTTTCTGATGATGTAATTACATGTTTTTATACCCAACCGAATATAACCTATCTCCCATGGTACATACCAGCCAGGCTCCACCTCGCTGCCGTCTCTTCCTTAATGTTTAAGTTATTCCAATCTTCTACTGTATCCGCTTTGATTGAGGGGGCAAACTGGAGGCACTTCCTATTTTTCTTTTGATTCAATTCGTTGGACGGGCTTTCTGCGAGAATATCAAGGGGTCACAAGTGGTGGCCGCTGTCGGTACCAGTGACACAGGCAACGATGGAAAAGTTTGGTGGGTCAGACGTGCTGCCTTTTCGTGTTGTCTCTCCTCCCCCTTTGGGGAGACCGGCGATAATACAAAACTAATCCCCCTTTTAGGTACTGTACTTTTTGTCATTCAGTTCGACAATGAAGCCTGGCCATGGATCCAGTCTCATGAGTATGTTAACTGCCACTTAGAATGAGCTTAAGTTTTTGTGATATCAGTGACAATGACTACTGCCTACTGCCTCCGGGGTCTAGTGGTAATCATGTTCACCCCCAGATCGTAAATTTCCAGATTCGAGTCCAGGGTTGAGCAATAAAACTGTGTTCCTGATATTTTTGTGATAACACGTCTGAAATCTGAAAAATTATCAGTGATCCCGTTGCCTCAGTGAGCACGTCCTACGTCTGATTTCTCTCTGGTTGTGTTGGACGGCCATCCCACCAGAATAGAAAAATGAGGGCAGGGAGAATGGAGTTGTGTCTGTACACGCATAAGTATAACATCACCTGCGCAGTTGACTCTGCAGAGATTACTGACGTAGCCGCGACTAGTATGTACCCGCGACTAGTATGTAACCGCAACTAGTATGTACCCGCGACTAGTATGTATAGCAGAATAACTATTTTATCAAACCACTTGTCAATGAAACTGATCTGTAAGTCCGTTTACGGACGAGATAGTCTGATATCGGTTTCCCAATTTATCTGTCAATGCCCGATGGAGTGAAAAACACGACTCCTTACGCTATCTCGCTCAAAGGCTCGGCCCATTCGGAATATTAGTAAGACTTGTAACGTTGCTATGACGTCATTAGTGTTAACAATTTACAAGACTTTATCTCTCCCCCTTCGGGGAGACCTAATCTTTCTGAAGTTCCTTTACTATCTCTTAGTATGTCTCTTAGCAATCTGTTCACAAATCGATGATGATGATTAAGTGAACATTAAAGTGAAATAGCAAAGAACACATTCGTGTTATTAATTCAAACACCACTTCAAACGGTGGCATCCAGTCATTGTCCCACTACTTTTTAATCAACGAAATAAACCATAATATTATCCCATGTTTACTCAAACGCCATTTGAAATAAACCTCTATTTCCATTGTGGTCGAGTCTAATCTCGCACACCGCATGTTTTGATTACGACATTTTCGGTATAATTGATAGGCGCCGCGAAGAGGGCGATGTTCGCTGTAAAAAGTGAATTGAAACCACAAATAATGAGATGTCGCCTCGGCGGGTGGCCAAGAGCTCGTGCCGTAAAAACCTATCTCATCTTCACCAGCCACAGACTCCATTACACCCGCTAGCTTCATACTTCTTCATTAACGAAGCGACAGCCGGTGGTGCGCGAGTCTACTACATTATGTATAATGAGCTTGTTATATAAAACGACGTCAAACTGACGTCAAAATAATGATCGATTGCGATAATATCTTCATCTAAATTAATATGCGTTTGATTGAACACGATAGTCCATGGAACTGCCCATCGTATTTGTCATAATATTTCTGCAAGTTGCACAAATGTTGCGAATGTACGGAAGCAAATTTTACGCGACTGGTCCGAAATAAGAAGAAATGGTTCTGAATGATAGGAGCATGTGAGCGAGAATTTATAACAAGTCGTCTCTTTCTCATCATCGTGTGATACGTTCACAGATCTATTCGAGAACCGTTACCATTAAAAATGATATCGTCCGTAAACCAACATACAGACAACTGGTTCTTTTTGACAAGCGGTGAAAAAAATCGTGTCCTAATGGGTATTAAAAAGTAAAGGTATATATTTTATATTCCAGATATTTCTGGTAATCGTATTAGGGAAATGTCCGGTCCTTACATATGAAGTAGG
Source organism: Eumaeus atala (assembly GCA_017140195.1). Classification (NCBI taxonomy): domain Eukaryota; kingdom Metazoa; phylum Arthropoda; class Insecta; order Lepidoptera; family Lycaenidae; genus Eumaeus; species Eumaeus atala. The sequence goes on along the minus strand of JAFELO010010685.1, from coordinate 78,549 downwards.
CGTTTGGTATAAGAGGAACAAAAAGTGGAATATTTTTTAATATAAATTATTTAATTAATCAAAGTGTGAATCATTATTTTCTATGCACTTTTGCCATCTCATGGGTAGTTCATTGATCCCTTTACTAAAAAAAAACCAGTCGGAGGTGCATCAATAAAATCTTTGCAGGCGTTCTGGACTGCCTCAACGGAGTTGATTTTTTTCCTTGCAAGAATTTATCAAAATTTCGAAACAAATGGTAATCTGTTGGAGCAAGGTTCGGGGAGTCTTAGACTTTCCAATTGAAGTTCTTCCAATTTGGTAGCCGTCTGTTGCGCAGTGTGTGATCTAACGTTGTCGCGAAGCGGCAGTGGCGTGGAGCGATTGACCAGCCAGGGTTGTTTAGCCGCTGGCTTTATCGTCATGGTTTGCAATCGCTGTCAATAGATATCAGCCGTAATAATCTGACCAGATCTGAGAAAACTGTAACAAACAAACCGGCATTAGTCCATCAGAGTCTTAAGTAACTTTTTCGGGGTTAATGTTCGCTTGGAGCAAGATTTGGCTGGCTGGCCAGGATCCAACCATTGCGCTGAGCGCTTCCGATTATCGTAAAGGATCTATTTTTCATCACAGGTAAGGTTTAAAATACCTTCATTGTTGTGCCTCTTCATATAAAAGCAATCTTTCACCCGCTCTTAAACACCTACTTCTTATAAGAGGGGTGTAAAGAGCATAATCCTCGGTACAATTGGCTTCGCCTGGGTTCACTCCAGCCTACGGAACCCCACCGCCACCACAACGCTGGAACCATGTTGGGGATAATGATGCCTCCTAGGTTATATTATATTAATTGTCAGTAGTGCCCCTGTACCGAGTCCACTATATTTGAGGTGTCGGAAGTGTAACCATCGTCTTAATAGACGTGAGTTCACATCATTTTTTTTATATATAAAGCCTATATATAGGCGTAAGCGTAGCGTAGCTTAGCAAGCGAGAAATCGAACCCCGTTTTTACGACTACCGTCGCCCATGAACATATGCATAATCACTATGCCAATGCGTTGCCCTTCATACTTCCTCACGTCCAATGGACCACAAACCACACAAAACGCGACACAGAAGATGTCATATATTACCGCCGATATGTAATATAATATGTAAGCGACAGATCGTGCCTAATACGCTGCCTCCTACCACAAGTATTTTCTCATGTACCTTCGTTCAGAATTGTACGAAAAGGGACTGATGACATTGACGCTGAAATTACATATATAAACAGTTAACAAACACAATAACACAAAATACTCAAACCCGTAATTCAATTATTACTTTTGATCTCTATAATTGTATTTATAAGACATTATCGTACTTGATGAAGTTAAATCTCGAACTGTAACTAAACTGAGATTTATAACCCCTAAGAGAATTACTCCTAAACTGATTGAGCAGAGGGCGCTCTGAGGTACCCTCTACCCCTCTGTTCTAATATGCGAATCACACCCTCTTCTCTTTATGGTAAGTTAACGTGAGGGTGCGTCAGGTGAATTTTGATAAGTTAAAGATTATCTTATTAGGTAGATACCTATCGCAGATTATATAATATATTCTCGTACATATGAACGGTGAATAAACCAATAGTATATAAGCTCGCTTTATCGTCTCTTGGTGTAAGTCTCGATTTATTCTCTTAGAACGGGCTCAACGCATGTTACTCAAAATTATTAATTACAAACATTATCCAACAATTAAACTATATCACGTATTTAAAGTGCTGACGGTTAGACAGCTCTTTATACACATGCTTTTACTTAAACAACATATACTACCAAAAGACCTAATACAGAAGAAAACCTCAAGACGTTTAAAACATGTAGTTTATGATGTCACATTAGTTAAACTGAAAAAAAGTAATAACCATAGTTTCCGCCTTGGACCCTCACTTTACAACTATGCCAACAAGCAATTTAATATTTATAACTTACCTTATAAACTAGAGCTAAAAAACGCAATTATACAATTGGCTACAGAAATTAAACTATGAAGACACGGAAAAAATTCTATCAAACAATATATACTCATAACAAAATAAGGGCCAATAGCTTATTTACATTTAAGTGCAATTTAATAAACAGAAAGAAACTGATAAGTAGCATTCTATTCATATTACGAACTCTTTGTTGTTTGATCTCTTTTATGCCTTTTTTATTTTATGTGTTCGTGTTCCTAATTTGAAAACATTGGCCATCATTTTAAGAAAAAAATAATTGGATGTTATTCTTGTTTTTCTTTGATTGTCTTCTAAACTTGTTTCAGTTATTTTAGAAAAAAAAATACTTTTTCAGCTTTAATTGATTCATTGATCATCTCGTGTTAATCATGCCACCAGTACGAAGGCACATGGATACAGTTACAGCAACCGGAGCCATAACTATGATTCAGGAAGGACGTTCTCAGCGTTACGTGGGTTTGTAGTTGGGTTTTTCTCGAAGAGCTGTCAAAATTGTATGGAATAGCTTGCAAGACACTGGCAGTGTTGCTAGGAGACGTGGTTCAGGTATAGTTCGCATAACAATGACTTTTTACAGACGAGTGCACAGTAAAATTTCTTAATGATGATCGGCGTGTTAGAGTGTGGAGACGACGCGGCGAACGGTTTTCGGAGTCCTGCATTCACGAAGTTGACCGATACCGCATACGAGGCTTCTGGAGTGTATTGCTAAGAGAGGAGGACATAATCGTTATAAAAAAGAAGAAACCAACGTGACAAGAACAG
>JAFELO010010685.1:0-66952 GCA_017140195.1 Eumaeus atala | reverse complement strand
TATATATATATATACAACGTAAAACACGTTTAAAAAAAAATCATAGTACCCATTCTTTTTTTACAGACATACGAGTAACCAAGTTGTAGTAAGGTGAGTAAGTAGGCACCTTCATAGTTAAGACAAGTAAGAAAATAACACAAATAACCGACGTATCCATCGCTGGCCCTGTTCTGAAGTGTGTAAAAAAATGCGTTCCATATAAGCGTGACAGTGAGTGTCAAGTTAAAATGTTATAATTTAGTGTGGCTCTCCGTCATACAGGCATATCCGCCGCCATTCGACACCCAGCCTCGCAGCTATAAATCTGCTACCAACTTGGCGGTACTAATCAATTCGATAAAAACGACTCTTTAGAATAACGACCACAATTAAACGAATATATTTCAATTTTTAATTGATTATTCTAAATTTAAAATTATAAACTTGAATTAACTAATATTACAGCTATATGACCTAATTCAATTATGAATACTAGTATTTTCCCGAAATTATGTTGCACAGATAGGTGTATGTACTAGCTTTGCCCGGTGGTTGCAGTATAGTTGATTTTTCCAAATAGTAATGTGTATAGATGCCCATTTTATCCAAAAAAAAAAAAAAATGCATTGAGATACGAATTATATTAGCATTTTTTTCTTCAGTGATAGCAAACTAATTGTCATTTTTGCTGCTACATTATCGTTTCTTAATCTCTATAATATACAACGGTGACTAGAGCGATAATCCCTAAAACAAACAACCCTCACACGCTGATATATGACTGACTTTACCCTCATAAAGAGCGAGGCGTTGAGTTTTCACACATCATGTCGGGCGAATTTAAAATTTGTAAATACGCCGTCGCTAATCCGGCTGCGTCTTTTTGTGACGTGATAAAATAATGACAGCAAATTGCCCCCGTGGCGGGGCCCCTTGCGTCCCGTGTGTATGGGTGAGTGTATCTTTAGAGATAATATAATGAAGAACCGTGTTTGCAACTTTTGAACGTTTTATTTTATAAGATGTCAAATATTTATGTTAATTTTAATGTAGATGTTAGTGGTTTTACCATAGTCCCGGCTTGATGGGATCGATAACATAATCTGAAAGCCAATGTTTATATTTATGATATCAAAACTTTCTTCAACGTTAAGACCACCTACAAGTCAAAACATGGCTTTCTTTTTAATAGTATAGGGGGATAATTCGGACCCTTTCAACTACTACTGACGCCTATGAACATCTGCATAATTATGCCGATGCGCTATGGTAACGTATGTATCACTTTATGCGGTATTATATGAGCGAGAGTTTCATGTATGCATGCAGCCGTGCCGGCACCATTTCGTTGTTGTGTTATGTTCTATGCATTGCACTACCTCCTCATATGCAGCATGGCACTACCTCTTACAATTTTTCTATTTCAGTTATAACTAATCAATCACTTACTATAACTTATAATAATGAAATAACACTTCTATCTCTAGCAAAATACATTTTGTATCACGTCGCATGAATATTCTTGTATAAAAAGTGAATATTAAATGAGTTGCAAGGATAGAGAATAAATAGATAGATCGTATGTAATTGAAGTCCAATGAGGAGATTCAACCCCAGTAATGAGTGAGAATGCGTTGAGGAAGACGAAGGGTAGAGGCAAAAAATCGGAGCCAATTTGGTGACCATAGACACCTATTAACATCCGCGCATTAGACATCAGTTGAGGCGTCAGATTTCCCACCATAAAAAATGTGCAAACTAACCCCGAAAGTGCTCGCTGTATATGTGAAGTGTAGCTTTCGTTTCTTTAGTTTAATTTTATTATTTCATTCTAACTCCTCAGCAGATTGAAGCACATTCTTAGAGGAGATTATGATACTTTTTACTTCCATTTGTCACACAATATTTATTTGGTGACGAACATCCATGGATCCTAAGTGAGGGCTGTGATATTAAATTTCTTGCGACCTGTGAATGCCTAAGTGTTCCGACGACCATGACTCAGGGCTCTAGGGGATGAGCTGACGAAATCCCACCTGTATATGGTTATGAGACTAAGCCCTAGGCTGTTTTCCATCGGACCCGAGCATCAGTTTCTATGGAACAAGACGCATGGATAATATCTTCTATGAAACAAGACGCAAGGATAATATCTTCTATGGAACAAGACGCAAGGATAATATCTTCTATGGAACAAGACGCAAGGATAATATCTTCTATGGAACAAGACGCAAGGATAATATCTTCCCAGACAAATTTCGATTAAAGGGGTCCTCCTAAAGATGAACCGATGGCTAACCTCATCGGTGCAGGATGTATCATAGTGCACACACGTGCATTCTCTATTCTCGTGTTTGCCTATTGCGATAGGACGGCACTGGAGACGGTCCTTGACGCCCCGAACTCCGAAGCAACTGGACAGACCGCAAAAAATCTGGCTTCCTGACTCCAGATTGTTGTAAGAAATAAAGAAAAAACCCACCTACAATTTTCGGTGCAACCTGGGACTCGAACCCGGGAATTTAAGGTTGAACAAGCTTGACCGCGAGGCAGTAGAGGCAAGCTAAGAGTGATGATGATAACCGTTCCAGGATAATTTAAAGCTCAATTATTTATTTTCCGCAACAAAAACTCAAAAGGAAAATGCAAATTAGCCCTTCTATTCACTAAAACGAGAACTAGGCTATTTGCAGCAGGGGAGCGTTTCAATCAGCCCTCGTCGGGGTTTAAACATTAAAGCAATCTCCCATTGCGTCACTTTATTAGTTTCGGCTTCACTTTGCTCTTTTTGATGTTTGCAAGTAATTGTGTCGTGTGCAAATCTATGGTAGTATTTGTGGGGTCGTTTGTTTATGTGCAAATGTTGTTCATTATCACCTTCTGTTTGTTTGTTTGGTACATCACTTCTGTGAAGGAAATATAATTCATTATCAGTTTCTATTTGTTTGTTGGGTACAGCACTTCTGTAAAACAAATGTTGTTAACTACCATTTCGTTTTGTTTGATAACACTTCTGTGAAACAAATGTTGTTCACTACCATTTCGGTTTGTTCGATAACACTTCTGTGAAGCAAATGTTGTTCATTATCATTTTCTGTTTGTTGCTCGATATAACGTGTCTGTGAACACTACCACTCTCTCTTGTCTTAACAGTAACATAGAACTGCTCTGCTAAATAGAAGAAGAAGGAGAAGTACCTTCACGCCTCTTATCCCCGAAGAGGTAGGCAGAGGTGTGCTAGTACGTCCACAACTCGTAAGTCCCGTAGATAGTAGATATACTAGAACACCCACGATTATCCAAGGGACTGAGGAGGCCCATGATATCACAGGTGGCAAGCCTATGGCCACTTCGGGCACATTCCAATCCCGGACAATGTAATGCGTGCCTAGAATAAACTCAGAAACCATTTTAACAATAGTTAAATATTGATACGCTAAATATTTAATACTATTTACTAAATTAGTAATTCTCATGACAATGTGGCTAAACACTAAAATAGGACTCGGATCTCGTTGATAATGTAAAACCAATGCCCACATTACCAGGAATTCTATAGATATCCAAACGTGTCACCAAGACCCAGCAGATCCAACAGGAACCTCATAAACCTCATGTATCAATACTGCTTACCTATCTCTTCACTTTGCTTTTGTCAACTACCTACTCCCTTTCTTGTATCAGCCCTATTTTACCGAAGGCAGCAATGGTAACGTTTCCCACACCCTACGTTCGGTTTCTGTATTTTCTATTTAATATAATTGAATGAATAAATGAATCAGCCTATAGCCGTCCACTATCGAATGTAGGCCTCCCACATAGAGCACCAAATATAATTAGTAAAACGTAATTCCATGTTGCATGCAGCCGAATTAAGCATCACGACGGGGAAGGTAAGTCTCGCTAACATTATACAGTCATAAAATGACAGCATTGTCGTGTTTCGTACAGTTTAACATTAGCCAGTGACCCATTGGAGGATGGGATGAAGGAGAGCAACGTGTCAGCATATTTGGATGGCAATTGGCATCAGTAGTCATTAAATGACTCTGACTGCTCGTTTGTCGATGATTAAACTGACAACACTAAGGGAGATAAATACCCAACACCCACTGTACCAGTACCAAACCAAATTCACTGTACCACTTTTATAGTAAATTAGCTGTTACCCGCGACGTTGTCCACGTGGACTACAGATAAAATCAAAGTTATTATTTCAATCGCCTATTTGTTAAGCTTTTGTATAAGCTATACCAAGGTAAAGTTACATTAAAATCCATTCAGTCATTTTTAATTAAAAGAGTAGCATACATACACGCTTTCTCGTTTATAATTAGTAGGAAGTGATTGGTTGATTGAAGTGGCACCCTGGAAAACACTTTCTGGTCCTAATCAGGGATATTTCAAAATTATCTTACGTATGCAACTCAAGTAAATAATGAGGCAACTCGGTACGTCGCTGACACACTCGCGTTCCAGTGGAGTCTGCTCCGACAAAGCTGACATTTGCATCCACTTTGTCATTCCTCGCGTACCTATGCCAACTCATTCTTATTCCTCACATCCACCGCTGAACTTTATGGTAATGAGCTCAATCGTTTTCCAATTTGCCTTTGATACATAATAATGCCTCGGAGGAACTCGCTACGAAATATAAGAAAATCATTTGACAAAGTAAGTTTTTCAATAGGAATTATATTCCTATTAAAGCTCTGCTCGCTCTGCCTGTTAGGGAACTGAGATAGGGAGCGTGAAGATGTGTCGTTGTTACTGTTTGTATTATGTTTCATCATGGTCTGCTGATAATAGCTCCGTCTATGAACACATAACACCATCAAGTCCTTTTAGTCGAAACAGAGGTCGTTCCATTACCCCCATTTTTGTTTACAAAGATATGGTTCTGTGCTGCATTGTACCAGAATTGGGCTGGCATGACCGAAGAGCTATCTCTCACTCACAATTAGATACAGATTTAAAGTGATGGCAATATGTACCGATAACTCACGCCCCGTATACAATCCCGTTGCATTTTGTACGGTCGTGAGTTACCGGTGACCCATTAAAGGATAAGCAACGAATCTACAAATTTCATATGTTTATGGACCTCGACGCCCATCCACAACAACGCCCAATGTCGTTATTCACCAACACGGACCCCTCGTTTCCACATCATACTGTAAATAAATTTTATTTCTACAAATACCTATTTATAAGGTACCTACCTTCCCAAATCATCTTTCCTTATTACAATAAAGCTACCCGTGACCACGGTTGCTGTGAAACTTCTGAAACGTCGGGCTAGTTACACAATTGAACAAACCGGGATAAAATCCGTAAAAGTAGTTTTATTGTAACCATTAATATCCGCATAAATTTAGGACATCAATACTTTTTTATCTAGTATCTCTAAGTGTTATAATGCATGCACGTTTGCCTTAAGACAAAATTCAGAGTTCAGTGGCAAGAATTCCAATAATGAATTAAGAGGTCCCGACGCACAGTACTGTGACAACGAGGAATGTCTATAATTTATCTCGGCCTGCAGTTTTTGTAGTGCCACGCGACTCTAATTAACGCTAACCTAAATTTGTCAACCGGACCGAGATAAAATGAAGAATATATGTATAAAATAAGGTACATAGAGTTCGAAGAGAACTAACATTGCTGGCCTATTGGAGGGAAGGTGATAAGAAGGGCAACCAATTTGCATTCCCATAATGCGGATATCTATGGATGTCGGTGGACAGCAAAAGGCTCTGAATCTTCGTGTGCCCCGCTTAATGTAAAAAAACTCTTCTTAACAATATCAGTAGTGGCGGAACAATGGGACGACAAGATGGCAAAATTACCGGAGATTTTTTCGTAAGACGGCCCCAGGTCAGAGGACCAGAGTCACAGGAGAATTATAAAACTCACCGGTGATCTACCAATCTATAAGTAGGGCGGAGAAGGACTCCACTTTCTAGGGCTGTACCTCGTCTTTTCCCCTCGTCCCTCAGTCTTTTTTCTTTATACTTGTATAGTTACACCACTGAGAGTTGGGTATCAATATCTCTATTACATAGAGCTGTAAGGAGGTTTAGTCCGTCGAACTGTTGAGGCTGGACTAGCGTCGCCAACCAGTATCAGGCCCCTCCGAAAAAAAAAGCAGACAGGAGGATATGGAGAATATTAATGGAAAGATATGATCTACATTTTAAAACTAAAATATTAGCATCAGATAGTAAAAGGTAATGATTATTGTAGGTAAAACATACGTGGGCTTGTTACATCTGTTACGTCTGGGTATTTAGAAAAGGAGGAATGGCATTCACTGGCGGGCAAAGCACATCCAACATTTAAAATTTGATACTTGGGGGTAAATCGGGTGCTTTCATGGTGAGGGTTAAATTTATGATATGGCATTTTACCATATAAAAGCGGCACGATATTTGTATTTTATAAAATGAATTTAGAAAAAAAATTATTAATCCTCTAAGTCATTACAAGAGAGAACGCATCCGAATAGTAGTTACGACCATGTTTCAAAAAAGAGTAGAATGTGACCGCAAATATGCAGATAATGTTGGTTAATGAATGCAAAATGGTGTTAAATTTCATAAATTCCAAAACTTTGGTGGGCGGGAGCGCTGACGTCTGCGCACGCGCTTCCGGATGCGGAAGTGTGTCATTACGGAGCTATTTTGCAAAAATATCTTAATCCACTCGCGACAGATGGCGCGTGACTCGGACCCCTTGTGCATTTTTCGAATAGTTTTCGGTTTCGCGCCAGAAGCCACACTTCACTTGGCTGTCCTAACGTTGGTTTTCTTTTTATTTATGCTATGTTTTGAAGATTTTTTCTCATAGCGAGTAAACGCGAAGGCAATTTACGGTCTCGTTTATACAGAAAACAAAGCTAAAGGAAAGCTCGTTCCTTCGTACTTTTTAATGCTGTCAATTGAACAAGATGTTCGTATATCAAACGCTAGCCGACTCGCGCCATCCGATCCACGTTACGTTAGGTGTCAAAAACAAAATTTGTTCAATCGTGATATAGTCTGTACCACTCCAGAATAGCGTAGCTTGCTGCTAGCGAAAGAATTTTCCAGATTGGATCAGTATTGCCGTATCTTATCCCCAACTAACATCTTTACTTATTATAGGACAAACTCCCCAAATCTCTCTCCCTCTGTGTAATGGATTTTCTCAAAGTCTGCTAAATGGATTTTTGCGCGGTTTTCACCAACAATTAGGGTGTTCTCGAGGAATAATCCAACTCGTTTTCACGGATGAAGCCGGGAGATCGCTAGTAATAAAATAAAATACAATGTAGATTTGTATAAATGTGCAAAGCAGCTCTCGACAGCGTCAGCGTTCAGGGGTAGTTTCCGGTACGCAGCCTCCAAATGCTGAAATAATATACCGCCGCCGAAAAGAGACCTGCAACATATACAAACATTTCGAACTCGATTAAAGATATTTATTGGTCAACACCAGAAAATAGAAGAGGAGTTTAGCATGACACCAGCGTTTTTAAAGTATAAATTTGTTAATTAAAGAAGAATAACGATGCTATATAACAAACTTACCATTCATACGTCCTCTATCCGCAGAGTATTCTTCTTTTCCTTTTTATTCGTTTTTTGTACTCATCTTAAACATGTGGTATGTTAAATTGTTTTTTCGTGTTTATTATTTTGTTTTCTCTTTTTTTTGTGTCCTGGGTGTATTTCTAAGCCTGGTGTGACTTTTGTGTATTTTAATTATGTGCGCGTTATTCATGTGATTTCTGTACTTGTGAGTTTAAACGTGTACCTGTTTCGTGATCTCACCAAATGGCCCCAATGGCGGACCAGTCCTGCTTTAATATCACTCACACTGAATTGGGACCAATTTGTGACACATTTGTAGAATATTGTCTGTTGCTAGCTTAGTTTATAATTTTCTCTATTGCAATGTGTATCACAAAAAAATTACTAGTTGAATTGACATTTACACGGCGGTTCCTATTGAGCGAATTTCTTAATATTCAAAGTAAGAACTATACGAAGTGTTTGGATATCTATTTCGTATTGTACCTACACATCTATGATTGAAAAATATTATTAAATAACTAAAATTGTCCAGCACATATATGGTTATTGTAAAAGAGAGTCCCCAAAAGCTTCTGTCTTTATGTGATTAATTTTTTTATAGGATAAGGGACAAATGAGCAGGTGGTAGGTAGCTACCGCCGCCCATAGACATCCGCATGACCGGAGCTTATACAGGCGCGTTGCCACCCTTTAAGGTGTAAGCTCCTTACTTTCTCAGACTCTATTCAATGGATTTTCACACGGTTTTCACTACTAGATAGAACGATCCCCGAGGAAGGTTTTAGTGTATAATTTGATTGTTATTCACAGGCGAAACCGTGGTGGATCACTAGTTTCGTTTTAATCCGTTTATTTTACACACCAATCTTACGTGACTCGTAGGTAGATGTTCCACGAGCTCTGTTGACGACATCGTGCTGGTAGACACAATCAACTGTATCTTGTAACACACTGCTAATTAGCATAGACGAATAAATAGCAGAGGAGATGATGTTATAGTAATACGAATAAAACAAAAAAGCCTGTATTATTAAAAAAAAAAGAGGTTTGATTACCTTTAGGTATTAAGAATTAAATTGTATATAGGATGACGCTTAAAGTTTAACTGAAAATCGTAATAGAGAAGTCAAAACCATAAATTTATGTATTTCACTGTTTTTTTTTTTTTGTTTGTTTAATAAACCGTTTGGTGTGAATAAAATATTATTGAATATCTATTTAATAAAGCCTTTATTGTTTTACCAATATAATAGGGTAGGTCCATTGTGCGCGGCGCCGCCCAGATTTATTCCAAAGCCGGTAGCACAAAGAGAAAATAATAAATAGTCGTATTTTGTTTGAATTTTCTGCGCTCGGTCGCACCGCTGTTGTTCATTAATTGCTGGCTGAAATAAATTAATTGAATTAGGACGCTCGGCATGAAGTTAACACGTCTGTTTTTAAATGTTTGGACACGCGCATTATGCGGTTTTCACGTGAACTGGAGTGTTCTGATTTAATTATGATTTAATCAAAAGGAATCGTAAATGCAAAATAAAGAGTACCTAATGGGAATAATTCTTTGATGGAAGTATTATAGGTTTAAGAAATCTATTGATGAGTAATATAATGTCTGCATAACCTTTGTGCGGATGTATATGTATGTGGAATAATAACAAGTTAACAAAATGTTAAACTTGGTATTATTCCACATACTTTGTTACACTGACATTTAGGTCCATCAGCAAAAATTGCTTAGGTTATATTGTATTTCTAAATTAAAAAGTAGGCATCTACTGTGTATGTAGAGGTAACGTCCATCATCTTTCACCCTCAGGATGTCTCCGTCCAGATTATTGGAAGCCTTTTTCATTTGCAATCATTAGGTGAAACTCGATTAGGTAGTTGACCACCTTACTGTCGTCTTTTCTAGATCTTTTCTCGATAAATACCCCGCAGGCCTTAAGACAAGAATAGTAGATGTGTCTTGTGACTATCGCTATTAGCGAAAACTCTCAGAAATGTGTTTCGGATGTTTGGAACGAAAAAGCTCGGGCTAATATTTTGTAATAAAGATTTTCTCGTCCCTACAGCTTAACAAAATGCTGGTTGTAAACCGTGAGGGGTCACGGTGATGTTTGTTAGACACGTGAGTACCTGTCTATGCATACTGTCATGCAATGCAGCATGGTACTACTTCTTGCTTAAAGAGACTTTGCCTGTTGATGTCTTAAGTCTTTTAGTAGGAGGTAGCGCCATGCTGCATCGGAGGAGGTACTGCTCGCTCACTTTATCCCGCCGTAAAGTGACACCTACGGTGTCACCTTACGTGAGGTTTGTGTGTAGCGGCCATAAACTCAAGCTGCTTTTAATGCCGTAGCATAGGAGTCATTTTCTGTTGTACCATGTAAACGAAAGCTACCTATTGGTCGTGGTGGCCCAATTCAGCTTTAATGCATCATGGCATTACCTCTTACTACATATTTATGATGAAGATTATGCATTTCAGTTACAATAAATATGTAATAAATACTAATTTATTACGAATAGCGCAATTTCTCTTTCTAATATTTAAATATAAGAACTTTAAATTACTTTAATGTTCTTGCGCCATCTAGCGTGGAGTGGCCGAACACGGAATGAACTGTAAATTTAATTGTATATTTAATGAATTATTTAAATTAATATAACATTTTGTGCTAACAAAATACCAAAAAGTATATTTTTACGCAAGATAATTACACGAATGGGGTAATTTCTAACGTACTTTTAAAAAATATTGCGGTTTGTCGGCGGCAAACTATCAATTTCACGCCAGTTTGAAGACGGAGAGAAACGGAACTTTCTATTCGGTTGTCGTTCGCTTTGTGTGGTGTACTTTTTATTTCTTTATTGCGTAATTGGCTTTTAAAAAAATTAAACGTAGGTAAACAACAAAAGACGGTCGCTGGTTGTGAATGCGTAGGAAGTAATTACGCGCAGATGGCGCTGTAGGCGACCGCAAGCGGAGCCTGACTCACACATGCCACAGCCCTGTGGGACTGGTACAAAACTCTTCCCCTTCTAGGCAGACATTACAGCCAAATAAAAACTTTTATGTTCTAGTTTTGTGAGGACGATCCGTGCAGTAGCCGGTCCGGGATGGATGCGAGTAGCAGGAGCTCAGTCGTCTTGGCGTTCATTGAAGGAGACCTGTGACCAGCAGTCGACCGATGAGGTCCGATAATAATGATGATGATCCTAGTATTTGAACTGACGTTTGTGGTGGTCGACAATTCCCCTAAGTCCAAAGTCCAAGACGATCTCAATGCAGCCAGTGCAGGGTAGATGCGAGTGGTAGGAGACCGGTCGTCTTGGTGTTCATTCTAGGACTGTGTCCTGCAGTAGATCGGCTGGGGTCTGTAAGGGCTGATGACGATAATGATGATGCTAAAAATCTCTGTTTGGGATGCAATATTTAGATTTTAATTATTTTTTTATGATATTAGAGATGTGCATACTTTGATATCATAAGAACATCATTAAGGTGAAAGGTAAATAACCTTTTAGATTTTCTTTAAAAAAAAGTTTATGGAGGAATGTGCGCATCACATGGGATGGATTTTAGGAAGAGGTAGTGTCATGCTGCATAGGAGGAGGTAGTGCAAAACACTACATCCTTCTGTGCAACGAAATTGGGCCGGCACGGCCGGGGAGGTACCACATGCTCACATAACACCGCCGTTCTTCACTTTCGTGCGGTTTGTGAGTTGCCGGTGGCCCATTTTCAACGCATCGGCAATCCTTATTTATGTGGATGTTCATGGGTGTCGGTAGTCGTAAAAAGGCTGCGATTGCTCGTTTGCCCCCTATTCTATAAAAAAAAACATACGTACTGTTGAAAAATATGTCAATGTCGTTGTTGCATTATAACGATTGTGGCGCGCCTGTTCAAAGTGCTAGTACACGCAGTTCACGACTACATGTCTCATATAACCCGAGATCTTATAGGAGTTTTCCTTATCACGAAAGATAACGAGTCCTAGACTCAGTTAATTCAAATTTGTTGTACGAATCGGTTTACGCGGAGGGTTCAATATCATATGAAATGAAATGCAATTATTTTATTCAAAATAGGACATAAAATTCTTATAAATCGCTTATTGAACGTGAAATAAAGACTAGCTCAGACCTGGGAATAACCATTCCCTGTACATTCTTTCAGTACTTTTATTGAGATGCTAAGATTTCAGAAAACTGACGTCCTCGCCAAATCCCCTAGATTAAGCTGACCCCGACATAATCTGACATAGGAACGGGATGAGACCAGGAAGATGCAGAACATTAAGATTTGAGATAAACTGTATACTTACACTCGAATAAATAAAGATCTGTATACCATCTCCACAGTTTGTTTGTTTAATTACGATAACGTTAAAAAAAACAATACGTTCCGTGACTATGGTCGTTGTAAGGTATCTGAAACGTCGGGCTAGCTAAATAATTAAATAAACGGCAGTAAAATCCGTAAATGTAGTTTTATTGTAATCGGTAATATTCGCATAAAATTAAGACATCGAAATTGTTTATTTGATTTTACTTTTACGATCCGTTTCGATTTACCATCATCAGGTAAAGGGTATTTATAAGAGTTACCAGACAATGATAAATCTGAACCGGTCGTAAGTGTAAAATTAAATAATGAAGTAGTGGAAATAGTACTTAAAACATATGTACTCATTCAGGATTACCTCGTGGTCTAGTGGTGAGCATATTTAGCCACAGTCGCGAGGTCCTGGGCTCGAGACCCGGGTAGGACCAAGATGTTATTGGGATTTTATAAAGTCAGAAAGCTGGCGGTATTACACACCCGTGCGCAGAAACGACGGCCGCTGCACATTAAGCCGTCGACCCTGCAAATAAATATGCATAATATGTCCTGCAGTTGGCTATTCTCTATAGAGGTTGGACCGAAATTCGGCCATGAGGACATTATTCAAGTGTTGACATGAATTCCCTTCAAACAGAGGCGATACATTCATTCAAGTATACTGTAAGCTTCTAGGCTAAGACCTAGCCCAGTTCTCTCCACAGAACCCAGTTTAGCTGCAGGAGATAGAAAGTTAAAATTAAGTGTTCAACAGCTCCTCGATAGAACCATGTTAGAAAGTGCCTATCCCTCTAGTCCCTGCACCCTTTCCTTTTGCTACTCAAGGTGTAAGAGGTAGTGCCATGCTACATTGCAACGGAGTTGGGCCGGCACGACCGGGGAGGTATCTCTCGCTCACTTGATACCGGCGTGAAGTGACATTGTCGGTGATGCGTGCCGTGCGGTTTGTTAGTAGCCGGTGACAGTAACCGGGTGGAGAGAAGAAGTACAACGCAATGGCATAGTAATTATGTGGATGTCCATGGGCGTCCATAGACATAAAAATGCTCCGATTGCTCATTTTCCCCGTATACTATAAAAAATGTAAAGGATTTTGTCATATTTTATTTGGAACATACCATAAAACTCTGTCCCCAGTAGCAAAACCCACTGATAGATTCAATACTGAAAACAGCCGTTAATTGTTTAGTCGTTCTGGATTTCATATAAACAGTAACTGAACGATAATGACAATGGAGTCTACAATGAAACTGTTCTGTATGAAAGCAATATGCAATATTTTAGTATAGAATTTGGTTCGATATAAGCTAAAGCATTTTTCTGTTGTTTGAACGCGCTAGCCTCAGCTGCCTATAGGCTATATACCATTACACTATGGCTAAAAGATGCGAAGTGACGTGGATAAAACAGTGGATAAAAAAGTAGGATGGTGCTAGTGTTCAAAAAAGTGGAAACTTTCTCCCTTATACAGAGTGAACCGCTCTAGGAGACAAGGCATTTTTTAATATTTTTTGTAGTTGTAGCTTATTGAGTACCAGTCTACGATGGAAGACCGCAGCAAGTTTGGATGTGTCGCCGTTTTAACTCCCTTCACGCCTGTGAAGGTACTTTAAAGTAGAAGAACATCCCCAGCAGATATGTAGCTACGAATATCTATGCTAATGTTGTACTAACAGGTACAACGTACAACCAAATATGTCTATAATACTAATAGATATACATATTATATTATAACGTCCTCAATGTATGTTTGTATGTGATCGAATTTCTCAAAATGTACTGAATAGATTTCGTGGCCGTGGGGACGGGTTGAATAGGAAGGCATATTAATTATGCTGATGTTCATGTGCGCGTTTGCTCGTTTGTCCCTCTATGCTATATAAAAAAACATGTGGTTTTCACCCAAGGGTTGAACAACTCCCGAGGGAAGAGATCCCTTTTATTCACGGGCGAAGCTGTGGTAGATCACTAGTCATAGCATGAAACGGTTTATAAATCGTAGTAGCTGCAAGTACGGGTCACATGCACATAGCGTCTGTGCCTTTATAAGATGCTCATATTCTCGCTTCTCATAAATAATAACAAAAATTTTAAATTTAATTTTTAACAATTAAAATGGGTATTCAATTAATACAATAATACATACTTACGGTCCGTTCCAGTTTCGCACGGATATTTCACAAAATATGGCAAGAGTTCGTTGATTTACAAAAACACATTACACGTTGCCAAGAGAACAAATTCAATGGATGACAGAACGACGTTTGGTGGCACAGATAGTTGTCAATAACTCCTGCAGTTATATAATGATTTACGTTGATATTTCTTTTCGCACCTTTGATTACATTATCGTAGTTTTCATTATGATCAAAACGTTTAGAAAATGTTATATGCCTATGTTCATCACAGAAAATGTATGTGTACTCTAATGGTAAATGATTTTTTCGAATTCGTCCAGTATTTTCGGAGCGTATTCAATGCAAATAAACAATCAGATGTTTTCTCTTTTTTAAATCACTATTTTCTTCTATGCAGTGTCATGCACTACTTCCTTCTATGCAGGATGGCACTACCTCTTCGTCTTTATAATATTAGTTGTAGAAGAGGTCCTTTCAAAGTCTCTATAATTAGCTAATGTATGTACGTAATACAATTCACTATTAAAATTTGGCGCTTCGATTATTTGCATTATACAATGAATAATCGAATAAAACAACAAACACCCTTCGATACATCTAATAAAGAATCGAATAATGCAGCTCGTATGATTTCGAATGCGATTTCTCAAAATGTACACAATAGTTCAATACGTCTCACTAATATGACAAAATTACCCTCATTATTGATGGGATCGAATAACGCTTTGTCAGGCAATCCGCCGGTCCCCAGCTGATGACAAATAACTTGCGCGTTGCGACCGCTTCTCTCTCCATTCTCTATGCCTTTTTGACTTTGATTTATGCCTTTTTTATACTTTATTCGCATTTCACGCTTACTATACATTCGACTTCAATATTGTATACATAATGATCCTTGTTCTAATCATATAAGGTTGAAATTGACGTGGAAATTGTTGGAAGTTCGCGTCTGCGCTCGCGCAGATCGCTACATCATCTCTTAATAGTGGGGGACGAAGTTTTTATTTCATTTTCACAGTAATTTATTTTTATAAAGGTACAATAAAACTATTGTTCGGTTCAATTTTAAAGCAAATATGTACAAGTTTGGGGGGAGTGCAGGGGACACGGTTCACACCCTCTTTAAAGAGCACAATTGGGTAACAAACGAAATCTTCGTTTTTTGGCAATCGCAAAATAAACGGACTGTTTATTTATTTGTACTTAAGATTAGCTTGGTATAAATATTATTTTAAAATATAAATAAAAGACGATATGAAGTAAGACGGTTCATTATTTCGTAGGACACTGAAAGGCAGCGAAGTTCCTGATGTGCAACCGCCATCTTCCAGAATCCGGACTGTTGTTAGAACAGCCTTTAGATGACCCGAAGCTAGAACATATACAACATGAGTAGTAAATAATATTAAGATTATGATAGGCCACCGCTTTAATGACAAGCAAATCGCTGAACGACACTGCTTACAATAATAAAATATGAATTAAAAACTTATAACAATAAAAATCAGTAATAAAAAAATACAATACTTTAATAAAATGTGTTAAGTCTGGACATATACCAGAATGAATAACTCTCCGAAGTGTGATGCGTGATGAATCACACATAGGCATTTGGAAAAGCAGAACAACTTTATAACACGTAGTGATACGAAATCGCTATGATACATTTATGTGAGTAATGTTACGGCTTAGGTCGTGCTACTTTAATAGATCATTGATACTTATTTTAAAACGACTGGTACTATCACTATATGACTACGTAGGTCGTGAACATCACATAGCTACACAGTGGAGATGTGGCAGAGTTTTAGTTGGTAACATAACGTGGGCAGCTAAAAAATTTGTTGGCTATAAGTCACTTTACGTACGATATAATCTACGCGATAAGGTTCTCTAATTGATACCGTAACGCACCGATGGAGTGAGAGAGATGACTCTCTAGCACGCAGGCTCCGCTCACTAAGAACCTAACTATAAATTGGAACCTTGCAGTAACGTATACTCATACGTACGTATATCATTAACTCATTAAGACTGGTGTCGTCTAACGCAAGCGGCATCAGATTGAATATCCATGAGTTGCGGGACTTCTTCCCGAAACATAATGTAGACATCCTTTTAGTACTGGAAACGTTCCTAAAATCTAGAAACTCAAATCCGCGCATTTTCAACTATAATATTGTTCGAAATGACAGGACCCGACAAGAGGTCCCTCCATTGTATCCCACTCGACCCGCTCCTTCTAGAAAATCTAGAAGTATCCCTATGGAAGCTATGCATGACGGGCCATCAGCCCATCACCATAGTCTCTGCATATCAGTCAGGTTCAAAGTCGCTTCTACTTAGCGACCTGGACGCTAGTTTTCCAAAATTTAAACGACGACCCAATAATCCTAGCTGGGGACCTCAACGCCCACCACGTGACCTGGGGCAATAGATACAACAACAGTCATGGGACTGTCCTTAAGAGATATGTCGATGATCGTAACATCATCATCAACGCTCCGTATATCCCAACCCATTATTCCCCGAACAATAATGGGTATATACGTTCCCCAAGTACCTTAGATATAGCACTGGTTAAGAACGTTTCACTCGCCATCAAGACGGCTGAAACGTTACACGAGCTTAACTCGGACCACAGACCCGTATTAATGGAAATAGGAGAAAATAGACCCGATAGAAACATAAAAATAAAGGAAAAGATCATCTACTACAAATTACCAAAAGATAATTTAGCTAATTTCTAATAGAGTAAGCTCGATAGTAACCCAGACGAGATACACTCTCCCCAGGCTCATCCATACCACCGCCGTACTGTGAGTAAAATAGAAGAATCGTCAAGAGAGATCTCCACCATCCCAGAGGACCGTTTGGCTGTCTCCGATGGTGTCAGGGACCTAATCCGTCGAAAAATTCGGCCAAATGCCTGCACGATCGCAACGGAGGCGAAGTGTGCAGGCAAGCCCTCCGAAAACTCGAAAGAGAAGTCAAAAAGGCTATACCAAACTTCATCAACAGGAGATGGGATCACTTCGTTAGCGACCAATCTCCGTCACATACGGCCTACTGGTCTCTCGCCAGAGCTATGAAGTCCGAACCGGTGGAACAAATGTCAGCACTAAACCGCGTAAACCGATTACCTGTACTAGAGGATGACGGAGTGTCTAGCCGACACACTAGAGAGTCAATGCCCTTCTAGTTCCCTCCCCAAAGACCCCTCCCACATAGGAGAGGTACAAAACATAGTCACAGCCCGTCTGGCTGTGCCACCGAACGATGATGATGAGATCATACGTCGGACGGACTCAGAAGAATTAAAGGATCTAATAAAGAACCTTCACACAAAGAGGGCCCTCGAGCCCGACGGAATAACCAATAAGGCGCTGGAACAGCTGCCGCCCGTTATTATAAACCTCTTACTGTGCATCTTTAACGCCCTTCTGGAGCAATACACTTTCCCAGAGATAAGGAAGGAAGCCACAGTGATTGGCATACACAAATAGGGAAAACCCCGGACGAAGCCCACTAGTTACAGACCCATAAGTCTCCGAAGCTCGCTAGGAAAAATCTATGAAAGGACAATTCTCGCAAGCCTAAAAACCGTGTTACGAGAGAAAAAATTCTTCATGGACGAGCAGTTCGCGTTCCGCGACGGTCACAGCTGTCCACAACAAGTACACCGCCTCACGGAGTACGTACTCTCGGGACTCAAAAGACAGGGCCGGCCACGCGGCACGGGCGCTGTCTTCTTTGATGTAGCAAAAGCGTTTGACAAGATTTGGCATCAAGGCTTCATCTTCAAACGATACCAACTAGGATTGCTAAACAGGCAGTTCCGCTACAGAGTGGAGGGCACCCTGTCCTCACCTCGTCCCCTCAGAGTTGGAGTTCCTCAAAGTACGGTCCTCTCTCCCACCCTCTTCAATCTGTACACAAGCGACATACAACGACACCCCAGCGTCCAGCTGGCGATGTTCGCGGATGACACCGCAGTCTACACGTGGTACCTCGGAGCCAAGCTAGTCCAAAAGGCCGTCACCGAACTCGGTGAATGGTTCTTAAAATGAAGAATAGAGGTAAACGCAGAAAAGAGTAAGTCCATACTCTTCACCCTAACCCCACCCTCCCACAGACGAGATACCTAGACGGTAGCGTGATACCTAGAGCAGAGACGGTAAAATATCTAGGCGTTACGCTTGATAGGTCGATGATCTTCAAGAATCACATAGACAACGTTCTGAAAAAGGCACGGCATATCCTTTCCAAAGCATATCCTCTCGTTAACAAAAAGAGCAAAATGGCGAACAGGCATAAGCTCACTTTGTACACTACATGCATACGACCGATCATGTCGTACTGCAATGCAGCATTCGCGCACAGAGCCCCGACCCTAACAGAACGTTTGCAGAAGATGCAGAATGGATTCTTTTTTGCAGGTTTTAGTCGGTAGTAGCTGTCGCTTCACGACCCGAGACCGACACACACACTTTAGACCCTCTTGGGTCGGCTGGATGGTGCGTAAATGCATTATTCCAGCTAGAACCCATACTATACCCACCGCTCGTACCGGTCGAGCGATGGAATCTTACATATAGTGACAGTTATAACACATATGACTGACAGAATGACAAACTCACACACCGCTTACGGAAACGAGCCCGGATTCGAATCCGTCAGTTGAGAGCTTAGATTTGTAGCAATAAAATAACGCGACTGTAAAGTGCTCTAATAATAATAAATAAATCAAGTACACGGCTTTTGTTGATTTGTAGCGCAAATCAACCCGTCCCGTCAGGGTGGGGGGGTGAGGAGGCCGGTCTCCTCAGATAAGCCAAACATTAAACGAGCTCAATTATCCTTATCCACGACACCGCAACTTGAACGGCACCGTGCGCGCGCCGTCCTACTAGTGTGGGGAGGGGGACCGTTTCCCCCTTTTCGGTCCCAATAATAATCACCATAGGGTAACGCCCACAATAAAGTTCCGGTTTGTCTCTTCATCTGCGGGAAAAGAGGGGGGTCTGTCCCCCTATCGTCTCCCTAAACCTGAAGACACAAGTGTCTTTCGTAATCATTCGAACTCTTAAGGCTAAAAAAAGGTATCATTTTCCATGCATGCAAGTAGCGTTATAGGATTACAAGACGTTATCACGCAAAAAAGCAACATAGGTACACATTGTCCTCTGCGTTATGATACCCCGAACAACGCTCCGCGTGCAAGCCTGACACGGCATTTGTCAGGCGATCTTCCGAACGTCAGCTTGAGTGAGATTGGTCTAAATCTTGCACAGCTTAAAGGGGTTTCCCCGTCCGGGGAAGGACGCAATTACAGTCGAGCTTCTTAGGGCAGGTGGTGAATCTGTGTTACGAGGGCTAAAAAAAGATTTTTAATTTCGTTCTCCAGCGGGGCGTACCTCCCCAAGGCATGGCTTGAAAGTGACGTCATTTTGTTTTTTTAAAGGGTGACAAATCACTTTTTCCAAATTACAGACCGAGTTCACTTCTGGGCCATATTTACAAGTTGTTCTCGAGAGTGTTAACGAATCGTCTCTCTCAGTTAGGTAGACATAACTTCGAGAAGGAAGCCGATAGAAGGATTCAGTTGGGTTGGGCAGCATTCTGGAAGCTTCGTCACATTCTCACGTCGCCTATAACGCAGCGCTTGACGACAAAAGTTTTCAACTACTGTGTTCTTCCCTACGGGGCCGGAACATGGCCTCTAAATTTAGGACTGGTCCGTGAATTTACGGTAGCTCACCTCCGTGCAGTAGCCGTCCCGAAATTGGTCTGTAACATTCTCATAACGAAATGCGTCTCTCCCATCTGCGGGAGAAAGGGAGGGAAGTCGGGCCTCTTTCGACCCCATAACGAAACTCAGAGCTGTTTTGAGTTTCTCTTCACATCCACAGCATAAGTTCAGGTCCGAAAAAAGAGCCTTAAACGTGGGACTTTGCACTAAGCATAAATGCAGCACTAGAATTGTCAAAACGCAAGCCCTATTGTATTTGTGACCTGCATCATCATAATTATCATAATCAGCCCTCATCGTTCTACTGCTGGATGTAGGTCTCCTTCAATGAACACCAAGACGATCGATCTCCTCCACTCAGTCCAGGACCTTACTAGCCCATCTGCCATTCGTTCATCCGAGTGTGTGACCAGCGCACTACAACTTCATGGACCTTATTCGTACGCATGATATCGGATACTTTACTTCTCTGCCTTATTCCCTCTTCTTCCTTCTATGAGTCACCGCAGACTCACGAACCGCATGAAACGCGACAGCATTGCTTTGCCACTAGCACTAGCTTTGTTCACTAGCCGATTTCAGATACAATGCAGCATGGCACTACCGCACAAAAAACGTCGGTTACATCAAATTTAGTATTTGATAAAGGTTTGTTGTGAAAGTAGCTTCCAGCAATTTTTCAACCTTCAAACTATACTGCTTGATCATGTACGTTTACAGGTAGGTACATGCATTACATTTTGTATGTGTATACATGATACCCTGTTAGGGCACAGCAATTTAGTGTAAAACTATATAACATTATGTATTATGACCTTATATAACTATTAAGGCACTATTACAATATTTACAATATTTACAACATAATATAATTACAGTATTACAGAATTATTAAAACATTTAACAATAAATGTTACTTTAGGTACACTTTAGGTTAGTATATTTTTACGGGTCTTAATCATAGAAAGCTTATCGTATAATCACTTGATGGATTCTGTCGCAGACTTACAGTTTATATGCAGATTTTTTTTAACTTTTTACCTACAAGTGTAGTGACGTTCGTGTGGAATGTTAAAACTTTTTACCTACAAGTGTAGTGACGTTCGTGTGGAATGTAAAAACTTTTTACCTACAAGTGTAGTGACGTTCGTGTGGAATGTAAAAACTTTTTACCTACAAGTGTAGTGACGTTCGTGTGGAATGTAAAAAGGAAAACGTAAAGGCGATAAAGGAAGAAAATAGTTTTCACGCAAAATACAATTGAAATAAATATAAATATAATTATTTTCCTAAATTGTAAAGTAAATTTCAATTTCAATGTTATTGCTAAGAGATACGAAACATTATCTGAAAAAGTGGGTGGGTTTTTTTAAGTTTATATAAATTTTGTAGCAATTGAAAACAATCTTTTAAATTTTAAATTCAATTTTGATGTCGTAAATCTCTAACATTCTCCTACAATAGATAATACAATTGGATATCGCCAAAGTCATCGGCGGCAGAATCTTATATCATGTTTACTTTTATCTTCAACATTGTGGGATTCCATACAAACCGATCTTTTATAATACCAATAATATAAAATGCTATAAAATAGAATGGCACACAAAAATTTGCCATTTATCACGTAACCATTGACTCTTGTGACCCGATTGATTATTCGAACATTCATTTGCAGCCAGCGATATAAAATAAATGCACGTTATTAAAATATTTATTCTGCAAGAGGTAGTGCCATAATGCATAGGAGGAGGTAGTACCATGCATGGTGCATGACACTACATCCTCCTATGCAACAGAATTCGGGCCGGCACGACTGGAGAGACCACCTACGGTATCGCGTTTCATGTGGGTTGTAAGTAGACGGTGGCCCATTGGAGTAAGTGACAAGGAGGCCAACGCATCGGCATAATTATGCTGATGTTCAAGGGCGTCGGTAGTCGGTGAAAGACTCCGATTGCTCGTTTGTCCCCCAATACTATAATATTAGTACTGATTGTCACAGTCCAGTTCAGTAGTACTAAACAATCGGATGCTGGTAAGAAAACGAGTAAATTAAGGCATCGTGTCTGTAGATTTCATAATATCATACCGTTCGATTTGTGAGTTGCCCGTGGCCCATTGGAAGAGGAAAGGAGGGCAACGCGTTTGCATATTAACAATATTGCGGATGTCTACACATCATTCATCTGCAAGTCCATTTCTTTTCTAGTTTTTGTAAGAAAAAGTAAACAATAAAAAGGTGCCTACAATGAGAATTAATCATCGTGATATATCCTTGCAATGTTGCGTATTTTTCTAGTATATTTCGGAGCTCACATCACTAATAAATGATTCTCGCACCTCTATAAACCAGAGATTTCGAACTAAATTCCGAATCTATTCTCCTTACATCGATGTTTCCAGAGGTGAAAATGATACAGACAATAGTTATTGGGTAATGTCGCGGTATTGTGTATAACGATGACAAAGGACCTCGAACGTCGGTAGCCAACAATGCGGCGGGCAATTTGTCAGCATCGACAATGCCGCTCGACTTATTGACCATTATTTATGGACTCGTAAAATATGGCCGCCATTTTACGGCGGGAACATCGTGTATTACAGGGTGACGTGTCAGGAGTAAATCTGCAAGTAATATACTCAATGCTGTGGGGTGTTTAAGGTACATTTGGTAGGATAACGAGCGTAACCACTTTTACCACAGATGATATTACTCTAAATAACAGTTTTAAAAGTTTACTCCTTGGAGGGGATGAGGAAAGGAGGGCAACGTATCTGCATGACAATAATGCGGCTGTCTATGGGCGTCGGCAGATGATGCCAATTGCTCTTTTACATAAAATAAAAAGCTAAAATGTCGTTGTGAATTCATGTATAGCTCTATTAGCTGTATAAACTTTATTTGATTATTTTTTTTTATTTAGGAAGAGGTAGTGCCATGCTGCATTTGAAGAGATAGTGCATGCTGGATAGGATGAGGTAGTGCCGTCCATGGTGTATGTCACTACATCATCCTACGCAACGGAATTGGACCGGCACGACCGGGGAAGTACCTCTCTTTCACTTGATACCGGCGTAAAGTGACAGCGTCGCTGTCGGTTTCGTTCGGTTTGTGAGTAGCCGGTGGCCTATATGCGGTGGCGATAGGAGGGCAACGCATTTGTCCATGTCATCAAAACGCCAGGATTGCTCATCTGCCCCCTTATGCTGCTATAAGAGGAAAGAAAGATTATTTTTTTTTGGAGCTGGGCTTATGCTGTGGACGCAAAGAGAAGCACAATGCAGCTTTATCGAATTGATATGAGTGTTCGTCCGGCGACCAAACTAGTCTCGGGTTTCCAAAGGGGTGTGAACCCTCACTCTCCCGGAGACGGGAGCGGTGCATTACGATATGGGAATCTGCCCAGCAATATCGGACCAATTTATCTGCAATGCAGCTACGGCACTACTTTACTAGTAACTCCAGTGTAGCCAAAGATTGACTTGATGTTTAGATGGCTCAGCTCATTAGTAATCTTATTCATTTTCATTATTTATTTCATTATTATTCAATTCATTAGTATTCCTAACCACTTTAACTCGACTTTACTGTCTTATACGATATCACTCCTTACAATATATTCTTGCCTTAAATGTCGTTTCTTAAAGAACAATCTCGAATAACTTGAACTACTTGAATAAACTTTCTCTTTGTTTGTTTTGTCTATGATTGGACCCATAGCAAGCGGCACAAGTGAGTGTTTGAGGCTCGTTAGTACAGCGACAATCTGCAAGGCGGATCGACTCCGCCCTGACGCCCACCAGCTGTCGTCCAGCTAATCTCAGCACGTGTCCATTCATACCAGTCACATACTACGACTTCGGCTGTGTATTTTAATAAAAATACAATTCGTCAATGTTAATAATAAAAACCAGAAGAGTATGTTTGATTGTTTGAACATTCCATTCTCAGGAACTACTAGACCCAATTGAAGAATTCTCTTTGTGTTGAATTCGTTTATCGGGGAAAGCTATAGGCTGTATGGATGCCGATGATTGATAACTGGCCGAAACGACGAACTTAAAAAAGATAGGCAATCAAAGTTTATTACATTATATTCTATCATCTTTTCGAAAATATAACGCCAAAATTTTTAGTTATTCGAACTGATAGAATTTGTGGATGGATGGAAACCTAGAACTTTCTCTGCCGTAAATTTTCTCAACAATGAAGAGAAAAAGTTGCTTTTTAGAACGGAACACAGCGAACCGGATTAAAGTCAGTGTTTTAGGTAATACTCCTCCTGCCTTGTACTCGATACAATTCACACCTGGGTAAATAACTTTAAACGTGGGAGACAGAGCTGCGAAGACGCCAACGAAGAAAGCTCGAATTAACTCCAGCAATTTGGTACTTCGAAGATAAATCGGAACAGTAATAAGAGCTCTGGATCACAAGAATCCGATGATAGTAGTGGCGTGGCAGCGAACTAACACCCCATTAAAGCGGGTCACAGTCTACTGAGCAACATGAAACAGAGGAGGCGAAGGAACGTCCTCCTATTAAAGCAGCGTCGATTCTATAATAGCAGACAATTACCTGCGTCGGTTTAATTCTAGACGACGAAACACATACATACATAACAGTACCTGCGCCCACGAAGGAGACGTCCGCCACCTGCTTCCACATTCCTATACTCTAAACCCACACATATAACTATTATCACCAGTATTGAACACCGAGGTTTGCACACAAAGACCCCGATAACCGAATTATTCGCAACAGCCATTCTAGCTTATATAAAGTATCCCATTGAAAAGGAATGGAATCCGGGACTGATGTGTCGGGCTCCTACCAACTAAAACCATGGCATAAAAACCATATACAATAACGTTTTACTTTTGGTATCCGGAATAAATGAAAATTTTACTATTCTCGTAGTTTACGTTTGAGTAAAGAAAAATTGTGTAAATTCTATTTAGAGACAAAATAATAATTTCAAGTAACACAAAGGTGCTTGCATGTCTAAAAGTGTTTCAAAACCATTACACACTCGTCATAATAATTACTGCTGTAAATTAATGACTATTACTTTTTCTAGAACTGGGTATTATTAATATGTGTTCTACCACCCGGGTATTATTTCAAAGTGACATTTATATGAAAATATGCAGTTTAATGAACGATATCACTTACATGATGCTTAAATGCCATCAACTTACAAGGTATTTAGATTTAGCTTAATTTGCGTAATTGCTATTTCCTTGTATTTTTTTCAGTACAAAACTTGTTCTATTTATTCTAGGTACACCTACACTGCCAAAATATGACAAGAAAAGAAGTAAACATTTTCGTCTTTCTATTAGTTTTGCAAAATTTGTACACTACAATACTATACTAAAGCTAGCTAAATTTAAACTAAAGTGAAACCAGTTGTCTTTTCTCGGTAAAAAAATTGTTTGAACTTATTAATTTAATTATACAATTTTATTCAAATAATAACCAAATTACTACGACAAGAAGTCTTTTTTATAAGAGATGGATCTCTTATTTATTTAATTAATTTAGTAATTCTTGTACACCAATTACACAGTTAATAAATTCGGTATACGTTGTCTTTGTCTATTGTGGATATAAATAATACCATTACTACATAGTTTGCAAGACTATTGTACCCAGGTGACATAAAATTAAAACAATTTCATGAAATAATTTTAATTAAAAAGTGAAATTTACACGGTACCGTGTGAACCTAGAGTGACAAGCGTTCGTACTAATATTAAAAGGTTACAAATCATTTCTGTGGACACTGCCATCTATTGACGGGTAGTACACAACATTAACAAAATATTTCTGTATACTATTACACTAGAATAATCTGAAATAAAAGAAGATGCTCCTGTATAATGACAAATATTTTATTGATTTCATTATCATTATCTTTAATCCGTTCCCAGCTCGAATACCTACTTAATACTTGCACAACAAAAATCAAATTTTTAATAGTCAGTTCTGTTATTCACGACTTCTCTGCAATAATAAAATTAGAATACAATTCGAACGAGTTCTTATACGTACCTACTCAAAGAGTGTAAGAAAAAAGTTATACTATAACAGCTAGAGAGAATGTAATATTCCAAATAGTAGAATTTTGTAGACATGTACTTTTTATAGTGTAAGTGAACACAAACTAAGAAGAGAATTTCGATAATTCATACTTTAACATAGGGAAACAGGGTGTGCCATCAGGGCATAATTGCTAATATGCGATGTCAAATATTTCCACTACAGAGGGCACTAACTTATCAATTGTTAGTAATTATTTTTATACATTAGTACGTATATATTAACGAAATGATTTTATAAATATGAAAATCAAATTACATATACCGATTTCTTTCGGTTACAAGCCTTAATTTCTCCTACAAATTATTTTCAACGTGATTCCTAATTAAAACAAACGTTGGCCACGTTTGTCGCTCAAAAATCCGATTGACATTTAAACACAAATTGATGGTTATTCAAGCTTCATTTCAAAACTCGTTAATGATAATACAATTTTTGACAAATTTGTGTCAATTTAGAGTAATAAAATAGAGTTTTATATCCCATTTACTTTGATGCGGTCCCTCGTAGCGTGTAATTATCACGGAAAGGTCTCGTAAAGGACATTTGCCCTATTATATACCTTCCATTGTTGTTATATTTATTAATACCAATCATATCTGACTTTAATAATGTATGATTATTCTCTAAACTGCGTCTTATTATAGCGATTACATTCTTTCATCGAACACAATAATGGCTTTAGGCATTTTATATGTAGATTTCGTATTTGTCGTAGGTAATTTATTTTCTAACATTGTTTGTACCTACTTAAAATTTAGCTTTACAAATATCCTGACAGTACTTTAGCAATCTTTTTTTAATTCAGAAATGTAGCCACACCAATTACGTCTCAGATCTTTGAGGTGACTATAGGTATACTTCTATCTCATATGATTTTTTTTTCTTCTCTCATTTTAGTGCATCTAACGTTAGTTATTGCTTAAGCGAAGAATTCACTGATAAAAATGTCTGCGGGAAATCGGGAATCTCTATTTCCGATGGAAATAGTTACTATAGGTTGGTGTAATGTCTATCTGCCGTGCGGCTGCCGTGGGTAATTGATAAACAACAGACAATGTACATATCAACCTATAGTAACTAACTCCGTCAGGTATATATAGCTTTGAAACTCGACCAACGCCTCACCTCAAAAGCAGCCATTAACGTAAAATATCCAATGCTTATGACATATATCTTGAATAGGTAAAAATGTTAACTACATTAAAGGAATTTTTATTTGGAATGAAAGTAGCCACATATTAGAAATGGTGTTGTCAGTAGTTAAGTACTAATAGGTAAGCAATTGCAGCTTTCATACGATTTCTCCATAACGGATTTATCCCCCATCTTAAGGCGTCTCTATCAGACGCCCTTTACTGTAGGTACCATAGAAAATATTACGTAATACATGGCATACAAAATTACATACACACAGGTGTTTAATTGTTTAGACAAAAAATAAAGATTAAGTAGAAAACGAAGGGCCCACCAATGATTTAGAAAAATACCAAGATAGAGTGAGCCAATCAATACCGTCCATTTAAAAGAAGTGCAACTGACACATTCCAGCGTAGTTTTCGCACACGCTAGACCCTCTCCATGGGGTTTTCGCAAAAGGTATAACATTGCTTCCTGCGAATGGGCACCGGCTGTCCGTGGTATGTACATAATTTCGACCTACACAAGGAATTTGAATTGCCCTCAATTACAGATAACCCCAAAGACATCTCAACTGAGTATTTCGATCAGGTGCCACATCACCCCAACCCTCTTGTTACAAAAGTGGTGTACTATGATCCAAACTGGATGTAGTCATGATGTATAGATGATAGTTCATCGGTCATCTCATACACGTTCTGTCGGACGAATACGACCACACCACGACTACTGTCAGACACTTTCAGCAAACACGCTCTCAGACACGACACCGCATACCCGGTGTACGGACACGCAGACGTCCCCGGAATAGGCTACAACCCAGACACTCGTCAAGTCAGACAGCACCACACACGTTCGACTACGAACAGTCCGCACGATACCTTCAGAGTGGGGAGGAATTCCAATACGATTCGCGGTTTGCCTGGCTCAAATAATACCACCGTAGCGGCTAGGTATTCCGAGACTAGTTCTTTCACCCGTCTGAGGGTCAGCGCGAAGGCCATTGTAGCTACCGCGCGCGAGCTGCCACAGACCTATGAATTGAGGGAGGAGGGACCTCTCGGACCTTCTGGCCATGATGATAAGCTGTTACAAACACTCGTATCCGCATCGTAGATGCATCCCGATGCATCTCTCCTCGGTTTGGGGTCGTAAGAGGCCCCTCTACTTGCCAGACGACTACTCATATCTATCTGATGAAGCTCTACTGCGCTTGTCTGAACGGAAAAAGAAGTCAAATTATGCACTTTGTAAGAACAACTTAAACGCACGTGCGTGAGGTCGACATTTCAAGGAAATATGTATAAATTTTGCACACCTGTTAAACAGAATCTGCATTGTAGAAACGACTTAAAATCGTATATGTTGACATTGCAAAATATATCTATATATCCATGTACAACAACAGATGTTTTACAAGGATAGTTCAGTATCTTATATTTTTGTAAATCAATTGTGCCCACAAACATTCGCTGGACAAACAATTTCTGACTAAACTTGAACTAGATTTAACATCGACGAGGGATGATCCAAAAGTTATATCTAATAATTATGTAAAATAAATCTATTGGTCAAAAATTTATTTTATTTCTCAATATTCTCTCGTGATTTCAATCCTTGAATGCATCAAGGATTGAAATCCCATGAAAACACACTTTTTTTATGCTCTATCTAAATATGTATTAAAATATTTCATGTCAGTTTAGTAGAGTCAACCTCTATTGTAAGCAGTTTCGTCTTAGATGTTAAAATAAATTTTAAAGCCTATTTAATTTTACATCTTTACTTACTGGATTTAAGTTAATGCCTATTTAATTTAATATACTTAAAATTTACAATAAACAGGATGAAGATTATTCTATAACATTTCTTTTTTGGAGTTATATTTCCTTTGGCGCGTTAGGTAAAAATATTGAGAGCAAATTTTCGCGAAATACGCGCACAC
Organism: Eumaeus atala; assembly: GCA_017140195.1. Lineage (NCBI taxonomy): Eukaryota > Metazoa > Arthropoda > Insecta > Lepidoptera > Lycaenidae > Eumaeus > Eumaeus atala. The sequence goes on along the minus strand of JAFELO010010685.1, from coordinate 37,961 downwards.
TGTAAAGATAAACTAACTTAGCTATAGTCAACATTATAGTTTTTCGAAAAAAGTTGCCAACAAAATAAAAGTAAGGATATCTAGGTATGTTTGCGTGTAGACTGACATCTGTATTCACGATATTTATTAATTCTAGTGTTCCTGAATAAATCTTCCAATGTCACCCTTTTTTCCTGTTATTAAAGTAGTTTTACTACAAACGTTTAATAAGGAGAAAGATATAATTTTTGAAAATATTTTTATCTTATGACGCCAAGGAAGTATAATTTCTAACGCGTGTACACAAATCTTTATATGCACGCTTTTATTTTGTTACTGGGAAACTTTGCGTGACACGAAAAAATGTGAGCTGTCACACATTTCTTACTGATATCAGGAGATATATGTTTTTGTACTCAATATTTTTCATAATTCAACGGTAATTGTGGTAACGACTACTTTAAAATATGTAGTTGTTTAGTAAGAGGTAGTGCTTATCTGCATTGCCGTCTATTCGAGCCGGCACGTTCTGGGAGGTATCTCTCGCTCACATGATACCGCCTTAAATATGTTTGTGAATAGACAATCGCCCATTGGACAGGATGAAGTGAAGGAGAGTAACCAGTCTGCAGGCGTGGATGTTAATGGTCATTGGTAATCATCAAATGGTTATGCTAAAACTAAACAAAGAAGTGTGTAAAAGTTGCGGTATAACAGTTAGGGCCATTGTGATTCCGAAAATCGTTGTCACTACCCGCTGCTAGAAATATTAGAAATGTTAGGTTTAACAAGCAAAATCAGAAATAACAAATTATTCTCTGATAAATTGAAAGTAAGCTCAATTGAACATTCTTTTGAAACTTACATCCCCTTGAAGTCGGTGCCAAGACAAAGGCAGGTGTCTGCTCCAGCCAGATCACACCCACCACGCTATTGGCACCAATTTCAAGCCTATATGTCTTAAAATATGTTACATTTATTTTATTTTATTTTCAAGAGTGTAATGTTTGTTAACTTTGAAGTGAGTTTCATTTTTTGCTAAAATTTAATTTATGGGGTTTTGATTACCGTGATATCGTGAGAATAGGAGAACAAACGGCATGAAAATAATAACTCATATCCATCGTATCGTATTCGACATAAATAATTTAAAATTCCAGCTTGACCCAGGCACGGGTGCCTTTGACAAAAAGGTGATTCAGAGACTTAGCCGGAAAACAGGGATCCAATATGGGTTCTAATTTTATTTTTATGTAATGAAAGCTTTAAAAGTTTTAGGGTCCTCATGTCACTTGTCTGTTAAGGGACCTTTTCATACTGTGACATTCGTGTCACTCTATATTTACGTAACTGCCGAACGACTTATCTATAAAAATTCCAAACCTACGTCTTCCATCAACATTAAACGTAATTGTATTAAAGCATCCACGGAAACAACCGGCACCATTGCAACTCTATAATCTATGGACAGCTCGGCTATTATGCATAGAAAACAGTTGGGACAATAAAAAAACTCCCGCCATTACGAAGTGGAAAATCAAAAGCCATTACAGCATATTACAAGTAAGGTAATTCTTATGCAGCGAGCATTAAGTGTACAGCATTGCAGGCGAGGTTGAATTTGCATTTTTCATCAAGAGAAATAACCGCTGTGACATCCTTATCCTGTTCTAAATATTTAAATACTAGCAATCAAGTAATGGTTGTGCAAATAAAAATGAAGCACAAACAGCATATTTAATGTTGATAAAATTCTATGTTATAAACTTAACCTATAAAAAATCCTCCCTCCTAAGGGAATGAAATAGGATTTTTTTTATAATGCATATTATATTTTATTTTAATTCGTTTTAAGTTTAATTATGCAAATAGACTAGCCGCGCCATATGGTTTCATTTGCGTAATATGTTGAAATTCTGTATTATACTACACCTCCCTAAGTCATACCCTCTTAGGGGTTGAATTTCATTTTTCTCTTCTTAGAGAAAGATTACTTGTGTTATGAAAGGAACCTCTGTACCAAATTTCAAGTTTCCAGGTGCGATAGCAACGGCTGAGCGTTGCATGTCAGTCGGTCAACCTGACACTCGGCAACGCAAGAATTTTATACATTACTAGTCCAACCCGGTATTGGACGGATATTGTACGAAATATGGCACAAATTTATTGATTTACAAGAATTTTATATTCAGAATTTTAATTTCATATATAATTGTGAATATCAGTTTCGGTCTCGAAAACATTACACGTTACAATGACAGCAAATTAAATTTATGACAGTACAAGGTCTGTTGAGACAGCCAGTTGTCAATAACTTTGATACTCTGATTTGTTTTACTCTTTTTGGTTACATTATAGAAGTTTACGTGATGCTCAAAACATTTCAAAAATATTATATAGCCTGTTTTCAGCGCTGTTAATGTAGGATTGTAGTGGTAAAAGATTTTTTCAAACCAGTCCAATAGTTTCGGGGTCCATTCAATGCAAAGAAACAGACAAACAATCAAATGTTTCCTCTTTACTACTTAGTATTACTACTTATTGATATAAAATATTTATATTACTAAGCCTTGTTTTTTACTTTCGATCGAGTACAATTTTTTAAGAATTGTGCTTTTATTGCGAGCTGTCACAGTTTATCTACGTACCAGTAAATTGTACAACTTACATCGTATACGAATTACGGATCTTCAAGAAAAGAGCAATACTATTCCTTAAAGGCCGGCGACATGTCTGCTTGTCTATTGGCGATGGTAGTCACTCTCCACCGCCTCGTATCACATGAAAAACATATAGGCGTAGTATATATTGCATAGTTGAAATAATATTAACTTAATGTGGGTAGTTAAGAAAATACTAAACATCTTTACGTAGGCAAATGTGTGGTAAACGAACTAAACATTTTCGACGATATTACATGAACAATAAATCGCGATACCCTCACTTCGGTAGTATCGACAGGAGCTTTAAAGAAGATTCTATGTAATATTTATAAATAGTATTAGGAGAACGGCCGTCTTGGCGTTCATTGAAGCAGGCCTATGTCCAGCGGTGGGCCGATAAGGGCTGATAAAGATTATGATGATTAGGAACATCATTTTCGTGAGTGAATTCTTATTAAAAAAGTCTTAAAAAAAAGATTTTTCCGTCACTTATAACTTACTAAGCGATACAATAACTTACGAACATATATATGCACCTGCACGATCACTTTGAGCATAATTAGCACTAAAAATATATGCCATGCTGCATAGGAGGAGGTAATGTCATTCATGGTGGATGACACTACATCTTCCTACGCTACGGAATTGGGCCTACACGACTGGGGACTTGTTACCGCCGAAAAATGACACCGTAGGTGTCGCGTTTCGTGCGGTTTGTGAGTATCTGGTAGCCCATTGGGGGAGAGGCGAGAAGGAGGGCAACGCGTCGGCATAATTATGCTGATGTCCTTGGGCGTCGCTACTTGAAAGGCTCGTTTGTCACTATAATAATTTTACTTTAATAAAATGCGATAATTGATGGAACAGGTTATAGTAAAATTTTGGAATTGACATTACACTTTTTTTTTTTGAGCGCATAAGGGTGTGGGTGGAATGTTTTGAGACGCGAATGAATGCACTGAATGAATATATTCTGAATGATAATTAAATACTTACTCGTTAAATAACTCCCATAATGAATCAGTTCCTATATAAATAAGATGTCTTTCTTTATTAGAGACGATGTGAATTATGTAATGTAACAGACAACGCATTTGCACAAATTGTTAAGTAATGTTAACACAACAATAAATTTATTGACGTAGGAATTTTTCTGTGTCCGTTTCTTACTATAAACAATCTTTATGATTGGTAGTTTCTGTATTATACAAACTACTACTATAACGTTACTATGACTCTAAAGCATCTTAGTCCTAAAAAATACGTTGTGATACTATTTTTTTATTTCAAACATTACAAAAAAATAACATACGCAAAGTGTACGTTGACATCCAAAGATATTATTTTTTTAAATAATAAAAAATACTAACTTTCTTCATATTCTTTAATTTTATTTAGGACGGCTCATTCATTTTGCTATTTGCTCCCTGTTTCACAACACGTTACCCCATCATTACTCTGTATTGTCGTTGACCGGAAGTACGCCATATTTGCTTATTATAAAAATGGACTATAGGTGTGCATTTTCACGCACACTACAGTAAGTTTTGTTTTATAATACTGTTGACACAGAATCAACATAAATTTAATCCGTTTGAAGACAGGGTGGGCTAGATACCCATTACAAACATTGTCTTGGTCAAAGTAATTGTACAGAACTATCAATGCCACTGAGTATTTCTATATAACGGTACATGAAATAGTCAGGTGCGCCTACGCGGTGCCCTCGGGAACAAATCGATTTGCAACAGTCGTCATCGTCCGCCTAGCTCCGCCGGCCAGATTACTGCTATCAGACGCGGCCTGTGACGCCCAGGGCTCCGGTTATACCATCACGCGGACCTATGGTTATTGTCTCCACTCAAACTTAGAACGCCAATCACAACCAATTTATTATTGTCTCCAACTTACCGTGTATGAAAAGATTTGTGTGAAATTGATAGCTTTATTCCGAACCAGTGGAACACAAAATATGGGGTCTTGAATTGTTTATGCTTTCTACTGTTAATCGTTCAACCGATCCTACTAATCTAGATATGAAAGTTTTGTTTTAGATATTTGCTGTTGTTGTTTTTTTTTTTTGCATTTTGACGACTACCGACGCCCATGGACATCACTGCCATGCTAACGTGTTGACCTTCCTTCCTCGTCCCCTCCAAAGGTGAGTACACCTACAGCACGAAACGCGTCGGCATATTTGTCATGCACACAACTAAGTGTTTTGTAGTGTCATGTGAGCGAGAGGTTTGTGTGAGGTTGTTACTACCTCCTGATATACCCCTCTTGAAGTCACAGCTATGCTGTCGTGTTTCCTGTGGATTTTAACTGCTCGCTAAACTAAGTATTAAAAGTACCTCTAACTTAACCTGAGGTCTTCAGGTAGATAGATTACGCAAACAGACTTACGGTACTAGGGTTTGAGCGACTTTTATAATACCTATAACTAGGTGTGCCGCGCGGATTCTTCCATGTCCAATCTATTTACTAGGGGAACATTAATTCGGTATGTAGATAAAGCTATGTTCATGTTCTTCAAAGTTGTAATATGGAATTACATACCTCTATCACAAAATTCATGGAAAAAGTAATAGTATTTCGCATTTATGTTTCCCTCTTGATTTGTGAAGTATCCTAAAGGTGACAAAATAACAGCTAGCTTAACTATAATCTTTATCTTACATATACTTTTTTTAGAACGACGCCCATAAACATCCACTTTACTGTCATGCAGGTACGTCGTCATTATTTTATCATTTCCTCCAATGGGCCACCGTCTGCTCAAAACCGCACGAAGCGAGTGAGCATAGTTGCCACTTTACGGTGATATCGTGTGAGCGAGAGGTACCTCCCCTATCGTGCCAGCCCAATTCCACAGCTGTGCAGCATGGCACTACCTTTTACATAGTATATAGACAGCTCTTGTAACTATGTTACCCCATTTCTTTTACTTTTATGATGCACCTCTGACTCACGTAACTCCGGAATACAGAATTCTTATAACCATCTGTCAGATTAGTACCACCAAGTGACCAGCAGCTTTCGTGATATAAATACAAGATTCGTGTCTGCTTGATTTATAACTAAAGACTACAAAAATTTTACAAGGAACTTATCTGCATAGCCTCTTTATGTGGATGTTCCTGGACGCAATGGCCATCAAATAGATTGATTAAGTACCGTATCGATACCACACCATACCAAAAAACAAAACAAATTAGAGACTGTCATCGAAGCGAAACGAAAGGACATGAGTAAATAGCTGTACAAATTTGAATTTGGAATTCCTTACCGAAGGGGAGAAATTCGTGATTAAAGTGTCCAGTACGAAAAACGCCAATATCATATGTAAGTACATAATATTAAAGCACATTTTTGTACCTATACCCACATATACTAAAGGACAATTCTATATCCATACCTGCATATATTAAAGGACAATTTTGTGTCCATACCTACATATATTAAAGGACAATTTTGTATCCATACTTGGATATATTAAAGGACAGTTTTGTATCCATACTTGCATATATTAAAGGACAGTTTTGTATCCATACTTGCATATATTAAAGGACGGTCTTGTATTTTTTAACCGACCTTTCACCTTTATTAACCGACAATGTTGTATTCATACCCAGGTAGATATAGCATCATAACTTAGATCTGGTAGCCAGTTTGAAACTTTCAGTTTACATTCACTCCTGTTGAGGTGATATATAGTCCACGAAAACAGAAGAACATTTGTACCATATTTGTGTTGAAGTTGCTGCTTTAGCATACAGTGCATTTTCTGCGCTGGTTCTCAAAAGTGTTCGATATTGACAGATGTGTGTTTTTTAGGTTGACATTTTAATAGATTGTGCAAATGTTTATAGGCGTCGGTAGAATCTAAACTACAAAAATTCCGACTATTCGTTTACCTACGTTATAAAGGTTTACTTTATAACGTATGTAGGTTAGTGATGATTTTTTTTTTCTCATTACAACATGAATAAAACGCGCAGCGTGATAATTCCACAGCACTACTGTGCGGCGCGCACGCATTGGCGCCACCCGCTCCAATGGGCGGCCTCGCTCCGCCCACATTCTATAAACTTAACGCTTGGAGAGCCTTCAGCTTATGTTTTATTTATGCGCCTACTATGTAACTTAAAACTGCGCTTTATACCTTAAATACTGAGTTATGATCAATTTGCTTGATTTACGCTTAAGTCACTCATTAAAACAGCTTAAGTCGATTTATGTTGTTTATTTAATCATTTTTCATTCTAGATTTTGTTTAGTACCTGCAGCAATATATTTTATGTCTGAGTCTATAATTAATAATGAACGTTATAAACATTATGCTGGTTTAAGTAGTTTTAATGTCACACATCAAAAGTAATATCAAAGAAAATTAATAGTTATTGAGCGAATGCTTATCCGCAGGTTTGGACTTATTGACCTGACAGGTTGGAACGAGAGCCAGATAGTCAGCGACTCCATGTAGGCTTCCCATCATACCATAGGCGCCATCGCCATCCCTGGGTGGAGTTCCGTGGCATGCGCGGGTCATGGCACATTATAGTGCCGAATATCCACAGAAAACACTGCGAGTGCCATCAGTGCCGCCTTTGGTGAGGTGCTTCGGAGCAGCAAATCATCAGGGCACCTCGGCGTCTAGTCAGTCCCCTAGTCATAATAAACTTCAGCGCTTTTGAACCTATAGTTTACCTTAACCATACACTGTCAAAAATATCGCAATTCCTACTTACCAACGTACGTAAAAAGTAAGTATAATTACTAGTTGCAAAGTAAATTCTCCATAATCTGAATTAAAATATAATCTGATGGTGGGTATCTACTACGAATGTCAGCTTCGATTTCATATTCGTAGCGTCAAAGTCGGAACTGTTAGGCAGTTTAATAATTTTGAATTTGATACCTTTCTATTAGATTTTAATTTAGATTATAGTGTGCCCAGTATTGGGACACGATGCGCTACCAATAACAACAATAACAATATAGAGTAGTTTATTTTACACCTGTAAATGTACAAAATCTTATTTAAACTATCCTAGGCGAAATAAAAATGTCGTGCTAGCCGATTTTTTTTAAATTTCTGCCCAAATATTTTAAATCTATATTGACATGTTACAGCGCACAAATGATTGCGCAAATACAAGTGCCATCACTATGCCATCACGCATCTACTCGGATAACGCGTACCGTTACAACCTTACACAGTCAGTGAGAAATCAGGTGTAGGACCGACTGCCTAACGTGTTCTCCGAGGAACGGAAGTTTTAACGCCAACTTGATTGATCCTGACTTCGGAGAGTTGTTAGAAATTGAATAATTCTAATAACGCTTTTTGTTTGTTCCCACCCGGGTCTGTGGCTGAACAAGCTTACTAGTTGACCACTAGTTAGTCTAGTTAACATTAAAATATAGGTGCTAGGCGTTGCACAGGTAGAATAAATGCGGTTAGGATGAGTTCGTTGCTAAAAATATGTCACGTAACCTTTGCCGATCCTATTTGTAATAATGAAGTAAGAGAAAGCTTAGGTATGAAAGGAAGTGCCGGTGTAAAAATGGAAAAGAGCATGTACCGTTGGTTCGGGCATGAAGAAAGAATGACAGGTGAAAGGGTGTCAAAAGAGATATACCATGCAAATGTGGAAGTATATAGGTACCGAGGAAGACCAAGACTGATATACCATGATCGGGACGATCAGATATCGTCCGAAGGAGGTGTCAAGAGGCATCAGTGTGTTTGCACGAAGATAGTAATGAATGTGGAGGTGGCAAGAGAAGTTAACGCATTGTGATATGTACGAGTGGCTCTCTGCCTACCCTATTAGGTAACTAGCATTTAGATATGTTGTTGTATTGTAAATCTATTAACATTAGGTTAACTTCGTCGGATTTGGTAGACAATTTTAACGCAATTTTTTATTCGTTCCATTTTCCTAGCCTCATAAAAAATTTTCTACCCACCCTCATGGTAGTTTTTCTCAGGAAGATCAAAATTTACATAAGCATGCCATCTTCCACCCACCTAAACCCACCAGTCAGCTTCCTATAAACGTTTAAAAGGCCCGATATTACCAATAATTGAAGACGTCGAGCCATTAAGCCTGCCGATGCGGTTTCTATGTCGATTACTCGTAGTTATCAAGAATTTGTGTATCGTCCCGGCCCATTATGAAGCTACGTTTTCATAATAATCATGATAATACCAGAGATTATATGATTTGTGTGGAATTTTTGTTGGAAATGGCGAAAACATTACAGAAAAATACAGGGGTGGTTACTAAGACGGGCGGTGCTTCGCCTGCGGCGCATAATACCCCGCCCATATGCAAATTAAATGTAATCAAAATAATCATTTACTTTGAAACGAGCAGAAATTTAATGTGGACGTTAGCCTTCGGCCGCTCTCTCACTCCCACTTTAGTATTAGGGTAGACGATAGATGGGGAGGGATGGATCAATGCGATCGGAAATGCAAATGGCTTAAACTATTCGCTTCATTATATATTGTTTCGATCGTAATTACACACGCTATTACGTTTCGATATGCTAATTTATAGGAGTTTAATGGGATTTATTAAATTCACAATCATTGGGGGAAAAATCGCAATTTTTTGTTATAATACTTTTTGTTATAATAATTAAATTATTCTTCGTCTTTATAATGGGTCAAAGTCACAGAATATATAGTTTTAGTTATTCCATACCGCAGACCGTGTTTACTAAAGTGCCTGCGACTGCGAGACTTTTTTCATGTAATACATTTATAGTTCTCAGAATAAGCTTTTTAACAAAAAAGTAAAACACTGATATTTGTACCGAGACAATCATTGGAGTTTCTATATACTAGTTTCTATATCTATAAATTTGGTTACAGATAGATTTTGACATATTTAATATGGAAGTTGTGTCAAAATTTTGTTATTATTACAAAATTATCTCCAGAAGCCAAATCCATAGACCGAATATTGTAATCGCCCGTCACCATTTCGTCAACCTTTGTGATCATCAGATTCTTTCAAGACAGTAGACTGGCACCCAAGTAACGAGTAAAAATTAAATATTTCATATCCGGCAAGGGCTTTATTTGTCTGGCATAGTTACTTACAATTTGTGTTATTTACAGTCTAGTTCTTCTGTATATATTCAATGCCTATGAACAGCTCTAACCATGTACTCTCTATAAGTATTATATTTATATTTACGATCAGAGAAGGCCTAGGTGCTCAGCTAAAACTAGTGCACCGATAACTCTCTTACAACTACGCAATGCCGAAATGACATTGCTACGTAAAAACTGAAAAATAGAGAGTTTTGTTTTTTTTTTCTCTCGTCTTTTCAAATTGATTTTGATGTGTAACATCTTTTCTCTTGGTTGCTGGATATTTTTTGTTAAGAGTGCAAGTTTTGAATTTTATAAAAAGGGATGAAAATTTTACAGAAAACCGGGGAGGTACTACGTGCTATTTGATTGGAATATGGAACTATACAAGTACTCAAACATTTTAGTGCAAATCTTTTTCTAATTTCTGTCGCCGTCAATTGTGATGATTAAAGATTTAAATGAGATTAGAACACATTCCTTATTTAAATTTAATGGCTTATTTCGTCTTTATTTACTAGTAGAATAACATGTCAGATATAGCACATCATACGTATGCTACTACTGAAAGCCTCGTTCGTTTTTTAAATTCTTTTATAAATTGAATCTGTCGCCAAAGAGGACAGTACCGATCACCAATCAACATAACGTATGTCCCCTCCATGTACAAGTGTATAATGGTACGTCCACGATCGGCCACAGCGATGGCCGGGTCCACCATTTAATTAAATTCACGCTTGGCTTCTCGTGTGCCAGTAGTTAACTTGTGGTTGCCCCCGTCACGGAACACGCAAATTGGCCGATTAAAAATAATTTTCATTTCTGATGTCATTCCTAATGCCATTACGGCGGTACGTGAGGCGAATAATTTGTCACTTATGTCAGGACTAGAAATCGTATTACGCATAAACGTGTATTAGTACAGACTAGACTTAAAGTATATTTATATACGTTATTATAGACTTTGTATGTAGGTACAGGTGAGTGGAAAATGCAATGCTTAAAATATATTGTATATGGCTATGCTGATTGTCGATACGCACTAATTTACTTTAAGGTTAACATGAAGATAAAGTGAAAAGCTGTACAGACACCCACACCTGAAACTATAGATATTCGATCGCCTTCTTCACCTTTAGTTCTGCACCTTCTGTAAATCGAATATACAATTAATTGTTTTGCAGTAGCTTGTAACTTAAAATGCACTTAAAGTCACTTGTGATTTCATTTCAATGTTTTCACGATATTATTTGTTAAATAATTATAAACATATAAGTATTATTTAGGGAAACACTGAAATTAAATCACTAATTATTATTACTGATGTATACTTATATTTAAAACAAAGTCCCCAGAAGCTCTCTCTATGTGAAGTCTCTCTGTATGTGATTAATTTTCTCGAAATCTACTAGACAGATTTTCACGAGGTTTTCACCGGTGGTAAGAGAGATTCCCGAGGAAGGTTTTAGTGTACGTGGGTGGATCTAAAAGTTCTAAGCCCGACCAAGAAAGTGAAAGAAAAGTATATCTAAATTTATTTTTATTTTTCGACATAGTCTTCATCTAGTTCAACACACTTCTTCCACCTGACATGCAACTTGTTTATACCCTCGAAAAAAAAAAGATTCCGGAAGGTCGGCGAAATAATCGTTTACTGCGACTATCAGCTCATCTTTGGTCGAAAATTTCTAGCCACCCAATGTTTTTCTTAAATTTGGAAATAAATGATAATCCGAGGGGGCTAAATCCGGCGAATAAGGTGGGTGGGGCAGCAATTCGTAGCCACAATCATGGATTACAGACATTGTTTCAACCGAAGTGTGCATGTGCAACCGACACCTGCATTGTCTTGATGAAACAAAATTTTCTTACGCAACATTCCCGGCCTTTTTTCTTTTATTTCTTCCCGGAGTCTTCGTAAAAGGTTACAATAATAACTAGAATTTATAGTTTGACCTTTCGGTAAGTAATCTACAAAAATAATGCCATTCGCATCCCAAAAAACAGAAGCCATGACTTTGTTAGTCGACAAAACGAGTAAACTATGAACCCATTGTTAAAATCGCACGGGAACCTAAGGACAAAGCTGAACCTCCTAAGACACTAGGACCCGCAACGAATTTAATCAGAAGAAAATGGGTGGAGTAGGAGGTAACCAAAAAAAAAAGTACGAATGGTCTATTAACCGTAATAAAATTATTTACAATTCTGCGTGTCATTTGCCATTTGCCACCAGGCTCCCGGGGAATCGCCAATATCATGAAAACGCACTGCCGGCGCCATCATGGCAAATAACAACATGTTTTTTCCCCAATAATTATATGATATGACTTAACTATTCCTATAATGTTGAATAATTGAATGTAATCATTTAATCACACAGAGATTATAATTAGATCGTAAAAGTATCCGCCTTCAGATAGCTAATTATTCTTCAGACTGACTTGTTATTATTCTTTGTCACTTCAGGGTAGATACGGGTACAAGGATTCTGCTGTTATTATAGATAAGCTTCGCCGCTACTTCACTCGCGTGGACTACAGACAAAACCAGGAATTGAAGTCGGTATTTCGATCGTTTATATGCTAGTCTGCTACATGAGCTACAAACATTGCTAGGTTTCATCATAATCTGTTAAGTAGTCTAAGAGTGTTTGAGTAATAAGTAACCATACATTCAACTGCAGCATTTATAATATTAGTAAGAAAGTGTGTTTGTTGTTCTGGCATGCAAAAAGTACAGAATGGATTTGTATGAAATTAGATACTAACGTAGATTACAATCAGGAATTACTTCTTGCAAGTGAAGTGAAAGTAATTTTATATAAAATGGCATTACATAAATTACTTTTGAACGTCATCAAATAGATCTATCATTGGTTCAACCTGTCCTGAGAAGAACCAGCGAACAAAGTTGAGCATTAGTGAATATAATGAGTTAATTTCTTATGCTGGTCGATTTTCCGGTAACTAAACCGCGAGGTGCCTATAACTAGCATTTAATAAAATTGGCTTTATGAACGTTAATTATACCCAAGCTAGTATATCGATATACATTGTATAAACCTGTATGGACTACAAAAACTTCGAATTCTTGAAAACTGTCAGACCAGAAAAAAAAAAATAATAGGCTGTTTCTTTTTTTTGTATGACACTTGGTTCAGGTAGCCGGGCGACGCTGGACGCAAGTAGCTTGTGTACGAGACGTACGTACGTATTGGTGTGGCCCATGTCACGCAGCTGTCGTCGTAGGGTGATGCTGATGATCCCGTGCTGGTCTACGTTCAAAGGAAAAGAAAAGAATCTCAGTAAGAACTAAACAGTCGAATGACAGTTACACCTGTGATGATGATGGGTTGCTCAAGGCATTTGGAGCAGCCATATTTTGTGATTTGTCAAAGGAAATGCTTCTTTTATCAAAAAGAACTAAACAGTCGAGCGTCAGTTACACTTGTGCTGATGATGGGCTGCCCAAGGCATTTGGAGCAGCCATATTTCATGATTTATCCATAAAGTCCTTCTTTTCTCAGAAAGAACAAAACAGTCGAGCGTCAGTTACACTTGTGCTGACGATGGGCTGCCCAAGGCATTTGGAGTAGCCATATTTCATGATTTGTCCATAAAGTCCTTCTTTCCTCAGAAAGTACTAAACAGTCGAGTGTCAGTTACACTTGTTATGATTATGGGTTTGTCTAGGCGTTTCGAAGAGCTGTCTTTTTATAGGGCCTCCCTTTCTTCTCACAGAAAATAATAAACAGCCGAGTGACAGTTATGAATGTGCGTTACAGATGCTTTGGCACATACATGAGGGACAACTGAGGGGTTTAATTAGGTGTGCACCATGTGTTCCACACAACTACCAGGCTCCGTTCAGAATAAACGGCAGTTTTAACTTATGTTTGTTTATAACATAAACGATAACGAGTCAAGCAACCAGTCGGAGACTTTTGAAGACGCCGACACACATAGACATTAACATAATTGTCGTGCAGACGTGTTGGCCTCCCACCCACGTCTCTAACTATGGGCCATCCTAAACCTACTAACCACTCGTACTGCGACAGCATAGACGTGACTTTGCAGCAGCAGCATGATAGCAATCCTCTATCGTGGCACTACCTCTGACAATATTCTTACGTATTTGACTGCGACATAATATAAAAATTCATGGCTAGGTTACCAACACGTATGTAAGTACTTTAAATGATAAAAGCTGACTAGGTATACACTTTTTCCATCAGTGTCATCAGTGCCGCCTTTGGTAAGATGTCCGGAACAACAAATCATCAGGGCACTTCGACAGCTAGTCAGCCACCTAAGGGACAGATTCCACCTCACACACATATAGGGTCGTCACGCACTACAGGATAACCCCACCAATTTTGAGACGGTGCATTAGGCCATGGGCGAGGATGGGAACCTTCCCATCCTCGCCCATGGCCACGTGCGCAAAAGTGCCTCCTCGTGTTGCTGTTTTGTCCCCTCTTCTCATAAGAGGGGTACGAAGAGCATCCCACATCGGTTCAATTGGCTTCGCCTGAGCTCACTCCAGGCTACTCAGCCACGACATAGCTTAAAGCATGGTGGGGAGGTATACATACAGTTCTATGGATATATCCATAGAAGTGTATGTATACCTCTCTCTTCTAATATGAATAGACTATAGTCTATTCATATAAACAGTTTCAAGTTTCAACTTATGCATCGATAGTCTCAATTCACTTTCCGCCGTTTTCAATATTCTACCTACCCATGAAACTGGAGATAAATTTTGCCATATTTCAGATGGAAATTATGTCACAATTCCATCTTGAATGCCTATATATAATACTGAAAAGGGCCGTTAACCACTTCACACACACACACATCCATTCGGAAGTTCGACAATAGCTTGCAAGGTACAACGACCGGTAGTATTAACATACGCTAATGCTGAAACGATTTCGGTTCATGCTTTTACCAGCCGGCATTAGCTATCGGCAGTGCGTTAGATGCGAGCAATTTGCCTCCATTTGCCGTAATGACAGGCCGCGGCGTCTGCATGGTATGCTGCATAATGAGCCGATCCTCGTACATGCATCTAGAGCGTTATGTATGCGTCTATTAGTTATGTACCTTTATTAAAATTATGTTTTACACGATTTTTTGTACGCAATGTATTTCGACAGTACGTATGTATATTTTGTTTTCCCTGATACATCCTGATTGGGAAATTTTTCTATATATTAAGACGTGAAATTTAAAAAAATATACTGAAGTACGGTTGAAGATTATATAGAGAAGATGTGCATAAGGCACGGCAAAAGAAGTAATGTTTTAACATACCAAATAGGGATGCATTAGATTTTGTTACTATAATTAACTACTACTTACTACTATAATAGGTTCATTCGCTTGTTTTGCGTTTCGAAAGTGTCAACTGTAAAAACACATTAATTTGAAGTTCGCTACTCATATTGTACATATTTTGTGTTATTTATGATTAAGTATAAGTTTTAACATTTTACTAAAACAAATGTTATTTTTATTATTGAAATAAGTATAAAATATACTATTATATATAAACTTAAATAAGTATAATTTCAAAGGAGAAAGTCGATACAAAGTATTTACTTTTGTGAGTTGAGGCTAAAAAAGTTCATCAGAAAACTCAATTTTTTTAGGTAACTTTGTGTAATTTACACAGTAGTAATACTTCAATGGGTACGCAAATGGAAATAAAGTTAATCTCACTGTTAGAGAAGAAGCACACCTCTTGTGTAGTGTGAAGTGAGTAGAGAATGTGAAGAGAGTAGTGTGAAGTGAGTAGGAATCTTTGAGCCGGCACGACCAGATTCCTATGACATTCCTATGATGTCGCGTTTCGTGCGGTGTGTGAATATTCGATCGCCCGCGGGCAACGCAACTGCATATGCGGATTTTCATGCGCGTCGTCACGAAACGGCTCCGATTTCTTGTTTGCTTATATGATGTATGCTCCACACTAAACTTTTTTTCATATATCATAATTATATTTATATTTCTTTATTTTCTTATAGTATAAGGCGGCAAACGAGAAATTGACAACTTTACATTTTGACAATTGAGACACCCCCCCGCCTTGGGCCACCGGCTGCTATTTTAGTTAGCAAAAAAAAGTATAATTTCTGCATTGCAGCCGAACCAGGCCGGTATGAGCAGGACAAGCAGGTGTCGCTTGCTAATACAACACTGGTGGGTATGTTAGCAAGCGACTCCTGCTGCGGCAGGAGCCTGAATATTGCCCCTCCGCCCAAATATTGAATAGTTGCCAGAAACCGTTTCACGGGAGAAGTGCATGCATCTCGTCGCATGTTTTAGTTGCCTACATCTACACTATCTTCGGTAGAGTATTCTGACCGATGTTGGTAAGGAAAATTCTTGTCACATTCAAGGTATAGCGAACCCATGCAACCTATATTTTACTCCGTAAATATTCTTCGGCTGTTTTAATATGATGTCTGACAACACCGCCTGATACCGACAGTGTAAACTATGTCCATGCTTAAATGTGGGTAGGTACATATCTACTTAATGACAACGCGGAGCTTGTACAAACCGTACTAATAATATAAAGCTGAACAGTTTGTTTGTTTGAACGCGCTAAGAAGAAATATTTTTCTGATGAATAGTCCGTTTATAGACGACTAATAGGACCGGAGTTACGTGGGTGACACCACGTGCTGATACTAGTGTGTAAACAAACTGCTATTATTAAATCGCTTATAGTATTTTCCTCTTCATAAGTAATTATATTTTCATAAGTAATTATTAGGTAGTGAGGTAAAAATATGAAGATTTGAATGTATTAAGGATGATGAAGACACCGGTATAGCGAAGTAGTTGTAATACGAAACGAAGCGTCACAGAATTCGAATTGTTTAACATCAATTATGTTATAATTACTGTGGTCTCATGGAACATGGAACCAGACCAAATAGCTAAATGTGTTTGTGAACAAGTGCTGCATCTGCCCATGTAGATTTATTCCAATATGAGTAAATACTTTAACAATACCAGCAACATAGGATGATGTTTTACCCTACTTTGTGGGTAGCGGTCAAATAATAGCCAATGAAAAATAATTTGACTTTAGTATTACATTAACTGTAAAAAGTAGGTATATTCTGAATATAATAAATAAGTTTAAATAAACTCTAAGATTATTGATTTAATTAAATAATTGCTTTACCATAGACATGTAATAAAACAGTGTTCTCAATTGGAATAAATTTAAATAACATTTGAAGTAAACAAGGCATGTTGGTGCACTTAGGGTGACCTACTGGAACAAATGCGTGAGCTAAGCATGTGTTTTGAGCAGTGGAGCACACCTTATCATTTACCACATTACGTGTGCAATGATTATAGTAATCTGCTCACGAGGGAGCAACACACTCGCCCAGCGACCTATCATCTACAGGGTGCTTTACAAAATAAATTCTAGGGCTCAATGTGTTATGCTAAATGGAAATCGTAGTAAATATAGAAGGAATCTTAATATTATATAATATTATCATATATATCACACAGATGAATATACTAGCTGTGAATTACCTCGCGAAAGTCGCATTATTTTTATTGAAAAGAGGTTTTGTTGCTTTCAGTTTCAAATATTTAATGGTATGTCTATTAAATAATATTTAAGTTTATTGATTCTGACATATTTTCCAAAAGCTTTTTCCTAAGGTACATATCCAGTGGGTACCTATAAAATAATTAAAAGTCGAATGGCATATTGTCTATAATACTGGTTGGTTGGTAGTAGCCCGCTTCCGTTACAAAATTTTATTTTCTAATGACAATTGATTTTGTGAAAACTAAACTGAAAATAAAATTTTGCATTTGTTCATATTTATTGTTTAAATCGTAGAGACGATTTTTTAATGTTCACTGCTGGTCATCTCCACAGAAACTGTGGGGGGTTACGGGCATCGAGGCGAACCTCATAACCCGGGTTGGGTCGCAAGGGGACGATTATCCCCTCGGTAACCGGGCCGCAATAAAATTGCGGTTTGCCATCCTGGCTTTTGGCTCAGGGAAATGTAGGCCCATTTAGGGCCTGTGTGTTATGTGGTGTGTTGTGACTGTGGTGAGTAGCGGTCCGGATCGCAGGACACGCAGTCCCTAGTCCGCTTGGTGGTTCACGGGGGGAGTTCACGCGGATATGGTCTCCCGTCAGGTGGTCGCGCGTGCAGCGGGGCCAGGTCACGTAGATGAGCATGCGGTCCATTGTCTGCCCTATTGAACATGGCGCTCGATAATCGAACCACAAACTCATCCAGCGACTCTATCCGCAAGTCACGCGCGATCACATCATTGCGGACGTAGCGACCGGCACCCGTGATGGCCCGTAGGGATATATTTTGCTGGGCTTGCAAACTTTTCCGCTGGGCCTGGGAGGTTAGCGCGTACAATGCGGGGGCAGCGTAAGTGAGGCGTGACCGGATATATGTCTTGTAAATCCCCAGCTTCGTCCGTGTAGGAAGTCCGGACGCTAGTACCGGCCACAGCAAAGCACGGGCTGTTCTCGCTTGGTTGACCGCTCGGCCCACCTGCGAGCCCATCCGCAGCGCGCGGTCGATACTGCATCCGAGATACACGACTGGGGATTCCCAAGACACATCCTGGCCTCTAAACTTTAACCGCCCCGGCATGGAGCGCCTCTTGCTGACATATAGCGCCGTCGTCTTATCACGTTGACGGACATGCGCCACTTGTCGAGCCACTCCGCCAACCGGTCCAGCATGCGCTGCATGCGCCCAGTTGCGAGCTCCGGCTTTCGGGACGAGGTTACGTAAGCGCTGTCGTCGGCGAACAGCGCGAGCATGACATCCACCTCATCCTCTCCCGAAGGATCGTTGAGTGTGGGGATGTCGTTGGTGTAGGCCGCGTACAGGCAAGGGGATAGGCAACTGCCCTGTGGCACTCCGGCACGTATGGCCTTCACCGAGGAGTGCCTCCGCTCCACCGCTATCCGGAAGGTCCTACCTTCCAAGAATGACGCCAATAGTCTCACAAACGCCAGCGGGACGCCGGCGTCCACCAACTTGTACAAGAGTCCGGGTGCCACACCCTGTCGAAGGCCTTCTCCATATCGAGAAAGACTGCGACAGAGTGTCTCCCCTTGTTCATCTCTACAGACAAGTGGTGGATCACCCGCGTCAGTTGCAACGTGGTCGAGTGGCCGCTCCGGAAGCCGAACTGTTCGTCCCTTATGGGAATGTACAGCTTCAGCCCCCGAAGCAGAAGCCTCTCGAACAACTTGGCGATGTGGGACAGCAGCGTTATCGGCCGGTAGCTTCCAGGCAGGCTTCGGGGCTTGCCCGACTTCGGCAGAACGATGACACTCCCCTCTTTCCAGGTCTCCGGAAAGTGGCTCCGAAAAGCTTTGCGCCTCGAGAGGCGAAGTGCGACTTTTCGCAGCTCAGAGGGGGAAATGAAATCCTTCCCGCTGAGTGGCGAGAGTGAGAGTTTTAATGTTATAAATGGGATTACCGTATTTAATTTAATTAAACGTATATTGCCAGCCAAGGATGAAACACTGTATATATGAACCAGCGTTTCAGTAGTGCGAATATGAAATTGCTCCATACTTCATAATTCTGCTACGGTGGCCTGGGTATCAGAATCATACTCTACAACATATCATAATCTATGATATATGACAATGGTAGTCATTATATTTTCATCGATAGTTTTTCTATAAATAAGACTGCGCATTTTATTTCAAAAACCAAACACCATGTATAATGATTGTACAAATTTAATATAAAACATGACCCTTTCACTGTTCCACATAATTAAGGAGTGCGCGACAGGACAAAGCCGATCCGCTACATTTTGTTAACTGTGTTTTGTTCGTTGCAATCGGTTAACAATGCCGTGGCACGGTACCCTTTCTTCGGCAATTTGCTGAGCAGCAGGCGCCGGATGTAAGACCCTCACCCTGGAATTACTGATCCTTGGGCACTCCGGGGACCCATTGTTACCCAATGACTACGCCCCGCAAGAACTCGAGAAGTATACGACTGATATTTTAAGACGCTTGGAGTCATTGTGTTAATTTGTCGTTAACGTTCGGTGTTTGTTTGTATTTGAATATTGTTGTAGAGTAGATCGAGTTGGTGCGACATATGAGGTGAACATTCGGTAAGTGGCCGCATAAACGTCCATTTTAATAATATAATTATATTATACTATTATATTATATAATATATAATTATATTATTAAAAATAAAGATATGGATCATTGATTATGTATTAGATTTTGTATATTCCGTAACTAAAAACCGAACCCTTCTAATATCTCCATGTCCGTATGTCCCTTCATCTGTCCATTTCATCTGCTCGCCCCGATCCGTCCGTCGGATGTCGCAGACGTAGATTATGGCTACTGTATAAATGAAAGTTTGCAGGTTCCTAGTTGTACTTGTACTTTATGAACCGCCATAAAATGATGTAGTCCTTACGGTTTTGAAAAATAACATCATTGAGTAAGTAAATTCTTACTTACTCAATAATGTATATAACACTATATACGTAACTGAGTGATGAAATTTTATCCCAAGATAGCATAGCTGTGTGAGGGTGTCATTGGATAGGTCTTTCTAAACGATAAGAAAGTTTTTTATTTTCTGTGAGATATTCGTTTAATTGGTAAGCCCCGTCCTAGTCCCGCTCTCTATTTTATGAAATACCGAGAGGAGATTTATTTTGATTTAAACAAAATCGATTAAGTGTAGGAAATATGGCACTTTATGTTTCCATTTACGGTACGTTTTTTTATTTCACTTACATACTACTCCAAAATGTCCAAGTACGACTTGCCTTGCTCACGAGTTAGGTACTTTACAGAGATTTACTTCAAATATTGTCTTGGCAAAAATCCACTTTTTTCGTAGTGAAATATGTATGTGTCGACTTTTTTCACGCATTACCGCATAGCCCCGTGCTCGAGGGTTATGTGGGACTGGCAGCGCTGTAGAAGGCACTGAGTACCCACCAAACCTGCAAGGCTGTTCTCTCTCGTTAGCTTACGAAACGCTAGAATATACCCGGATTACGTATGGACCTACCCTATATGTTTTAAAGAACGTTTATTCTATAATAAACATTATAAAGCACAAGAGTTTATTAGGTTTGAAAACACTAAGCTCAGGAGTTACTGTCTGACTTAATTTTTTTCTGTGTTTGATAGGATGGACCGAGGAAGTCCGAGACCTTGGTAAATGGGCTATATGTGTAAGTAGCACTATGAGCTAAACATTCCAGGTGTTGCACATACGAGGTTACGATGAAACCGCAGGTCGCTACTTGTACCTAGTAGATACATAATGTAATAATTCACGGTGGTCAACGGCTTGGATAAATGTTCGATATATACTCTCAGAAAACTCACAGACATTTCCTGTCTGGGAACAATTTTAGACTGCACCTATTACGAATAGAAGTATAGAATTCCAGAGATCATTTTATTAGCTTTTATAATTTCGGAATGATTTCATTAACACCTACACATGGTCATCTGCAATATTTGTCTAATGCTTTCGCGTTGCCCTCTTTCGTCCTCCCCTCTAATGGGCCACCGGCTCCACAGGAACCGCAACACTGTCACTTTACAGATGTATCATGTGAGCGAGAGGTGCTTCCCGGATCATAACGGCCCAATTCAGCTACAATGCAGCTTGACACTACCTCTTCCTATTGACTTGCAGTTGCAATTGCCAAAACAGTTCGTCTGATGTATGAACGTCGTAACGAAGACCTAAACTGGCATGTCTTTTATATGTTTCATGTTTTATGTAAACTAGGTACCAAATTGTGTAAGTTTGGTCCTGTGTTACGAGTAAATAATTGTGTCCTAGCTACGCAGTATTGTTCAGTATTGTGCACGCAGTTTGTTGGCCAATAAAATACCAATAAAAATGACTTTCGGTTCATAAAATACGTTGGTGTTACGATAGGCCGGTTAATTTTGTTTATAGAATAGGGGGGCAAACGAGCAACTTTTTACGACTACCGACGCCCAATGACATCCACATAATTACTTGCGATGCGTTGCCCTATTTCCCCCCCCCCCCCAATGGGCCACCTTCTACTCATAAACAGCACGATACGCGACACTGAAGATGTCATTTTACGGCAGTATTATGTGAGCGAGACGTACCTCCCCGGTCGAGCCTGCCCATTTCCGCTGCGGTAGTACCATAGATAGGGCATAACACTACATCCTCCTATGCAGCATGGTACTACCTCTTCCAAATATTGTTTACTGCTTTACTCCTCATATTTTTTCATAATGTATGACAATAAATATATAAATATCAACCCAGTGAAGCTGAACCGACGCCACAGATACTTAGACAAAATAATTTTATCGATTCCCAGCATTTGTGACCTTGTGCAGCGGATTTCACAACCTGTGATTACCGAATTACCGGCTCATCTATACTTAACGCTGACCGCTCCAGCGCGCTAATTTAAATAATAAATATATATATAAATAACATCAGGGCATTGTTAGTGTGGATATCTCTACCCATGGTAATGACCTGCATTAACTCGAATCGCTAATAAAATTAAACTCGCCACGTAATTTAGGAACAATCATGTCCGAATCGGACTCGCAAATTACAAATACAAATTGTACTAAAATTATTTTTTCGTAAATGACCCATTTAATGGGAAATTTACGTATTAACGATTAGGTGCGGTTTTGATAATGAGGTTATTAGACTTAATCTAATAATAATACCTGAGGTAGGTAACAGCTCAGCCAGACAGTCCCCGAGGAGGTGAAGTCTGACCTTTTTGCCGAGGCCAACCAGTCGTTGGAAGGATCATGTCGCCTGTAGATCCGGGACCCTCCATTAATACCGGCTGAAGGCTTCCGTAGGCGTTTACTCGGTATTGCTACCCAATTGCCGAGTCCAACATAGGTCTGGGTGCCTACCCGGGTTTCCAGGTATCATGCGTAAATGCATTCCCCTTCGTCACCAAAAAAAAAACAGCTCAAAGATCATCAGTATGAGGTAGTGCGATGCTGCATCGTAGCTGAATCACACCTTGCTCACACTCGCCGTAAAGTGACAACTTTTCAGTCGCGTTTCGTGTTGATTGTGAGTAGCCCACAATTATCAGGATCTTTATGTATGTCGGTAATCATCAAAATGCTCCGACTGCCCCTATACCAAAAAAGAGTATCTTCTACCAGAAATTAATAACTGATTCTGCAACATATAAACAATATTTTTTTTTATATATATTGTAAATTCCAGCGAGTTGCATCAACATGAGGTACCTGCTCTACCTACCTTCTATACTAAGCAGGTCCCCTCCCTACGTTCCTCTTTAATAAATGACAAATTAATAAATATAACAAAAGGGATAATGCAAATGTGTTACCCTGCTTACTTTCACAAAAAAATCAACTCATTTAAAAGCATATTATTAAAAATTATCTACAGTCACGGACTAAACTAACATTAGGTACGATGAAACCAGTTTATACCTAGTTATGGCACGGTCAGACGACGAGTTAATTTAAAACAAAATGTCGGATACATATTTTTGAATTGATCCACTATTCAAAAATATGTACATTTTTTTTTTAATGTGACCAGCGTATACATATTATTGTTCGTACATCAACATATTATTTAAAAGTAAGTATATAACGTTTAAAGAGTATATTGATGAGGAATATATGATGTAATTTATTATTAGAGAAGTACAGGCGAAATAACAAACACAAATATTATTTTTTTTAAGTAGATTGAGAAAGTATTCAGAAAATTGTATCTCATTTGCATAATTCGTAATTTAATGCGCTTAATACATTTCACGTGTGAGAATATCATGAATAAGAAACATTATGTTTGAACGTTGCGTGCACGCCGCAGGCAGGGGGCGTATGCCGTGTGGTGCCTACCTATATCAGGTAGGAGCCAGGAGGTACCACCAATAGTAAGCAAGATACTTATAAGGCATGTGGTTTGATTTAGCGCATTGTATAATTTGACTAATGATTGGCACGATTTAATGGATAAGGTGATGGTCGCGGGGTACGAATTCACCATTTAAATATAGGTCCTTACGTTATGCAGTAAGAGAAAGTTCCATGCTACATTACATGCGGAATTGGGCCGGCATGACCGGGAAGGTATCTCACGCTCACATGATACCGGCGTAAAGTGACATCGGCATCTCTTTTCGTGCGGTTTGTGAGTAGGCGGTGGCCCATTGGGGGGATGAGGATTGCTTATGGGCGTGGTTGGTCTTAAAGAGACTCCGATTTCTCGTTTTCCTACTATACCAAAAAAAACCTACCTACATTGCGTATTTAGACTACTGTTTGGCACGGTCTAGTGTTCAGGTTAGGCTGACTCAAGTCAAGGCTGACTTCAAATAAAGATTAAAAAAAACAGGATATGATGCGATCATGGGATACGAATTCGTTTTTTAATTAGAATATAACGATAACATCTGTGGACTTATCACACCACGTTAGATAAGTCCTGTGGCGAGTACCGTGAGGGCTTGTGTCACAGGTAGGTACTACACAGCGGAAATATATTTAATTTTTTTTATTTTTTTTTGTATTCAAGATCTCAATTACATAATATAACTATACATATAATACATATATAACTATTCATAACCTAGGCGGGGTTCGAACCCGCTATCTCTGGCTTAACTCGCTGAAATATTGGTACTCATTTTATATAGACGCGGTAGTGTTTAGGGAAAGTTCCCAGAAATCTTTTTTTTACCCGGCACAGCCCACCACACATTCCCAACGCTGCTACTTCCGTGTCTCCAGGATCGAAGCGCCACCACTTGTGACCCTTTGATAGGATCGCAGGAATGCTAAACATTGCACTGGGACCCGCAACAAATTTAATTAAAAGAAAACAGGAGGAGTAGGAATTGTTTCCAGTTTCGCTCCCCAATAAATGACTTAAACAGCCAAAAAAGGGACGCCAGTCAGTTGAAGCCCGGTTGATATGCACCACGGAGATATAACTTGCTAACACACATTAGCTACACGTTATGTTCAATGATCAACTGGGGCTTATTGCGTTACATTATCTGCTGCCAGTAGTATTTATGACAAAATTGATTGAAAGCACGAAAGTTTCCCACAAAGTCCACGAGGTCACTATAGTAAATTACTCCCGTAACATTTCGAGTATTATTAAGCATTACATATCGCTCCTTCGGCCAAAGACGGCACTCCCACAGTATGTGATGTGCGGTTTGACCATTTTTGTCAGCCTAGACCGAGTATTCACAAAGATGTGATGGTACTAGTTGAAACTAAACAGTTTGCTTCTAAAATCGCCGTGACCCGTAAGAAACTGTGTAGTACAATGATCTACTTCTGACCAATTTTCCAATAACCACTTCGCACACTGGCTCAACATGTCGCGAAAGTCCTATCATCACTTCGTGGAACCACTAAAGGATATACAAGGTATTCATACTTACTACATCTCTATGACAACGAAATTATAGTCAGTTTTGATGTACAGTCACTATTTAGGAGAGAGTACCCTAGTAATAAGAAAGTAATAGTAACAAGAAAGCTAAAGGATAATAACCTACCACTGGAATATGCTGAGCTATTAGAACATTGCCTCACGTCTGGTTATATGATGTGGAATCACCAATTCCACAAACAAGTAGACGGAGTAGTGATGAGTTCTCCAGTATACCCAGTAGTCGCAGATATCTTAATGCAAGACTTTGAGGAGGCTGCCCTTCGAACTTCACCAATAACACCAAGGTTCTATAAGAGGTATGTTGATAATACTTTTACAATTTTACCTAAGAACAAAATAACAATATTCCTTAACCATCTAAATAGTATAAACTCCAAAATACAATTTAAAATGGAGTTAGAGGCAAATAATTCTTTCGCTTTCTTAGATGTTTTGATCATCCGTAACTGCAACAAAAACTTTAGTCACACCGTTTAAATGCTTTCTACCCATACTCATAGGTATATCTAAACGGCAATTCTCATCATCATCCAACACAGTTATCTACCGTGGGTAAATCTTTGTATCGGAGAGCAAGCGGCTTCTGTGACAAGCAACACCTGGATACCGAACTTCAACATGTCAAGCAAGTTCTGCGAGACAGCAAGCTTCGGGTTTCCCTGCTGCCTGCCTGCTGTCTACTCCAAAGCAGTCGAGTGTGACCAGTCACCGTCGAGCACTTACCTGTAGTATTACCATACTTGAAAGGGTTCACTGACAAAATTGGTTATATTCTCAAGCGAGCTTCAAATAAAAACTTATTTTAAGCCACCAAAGAAGGTTAGTCACTTCTTACCATAAGTGAATTGCCATATCCCTCTACAAGATTCAGGAGTGTACAACCTTGATTGTGACTGTGGATTCTCTAATATAGGACAAACTAAATACCTATAAAAACTCGCGTAAAGAAAATATTTCTGATATGAAACAGCGACGTGTTACAAAATCTGCGGTCTTTGAGCATGCTGAAGTTGGCCACTGCCATTACATTAGATCTGATAAAGCGCAAATCCGCACTAGGGAACACCTAGTAGTAGGGAAGACATCAGGACATCTACCATCTCAGTCCACCCGTGACCACGATTGTTGTAAAGCTTCTGAAACGTCGGGCTGATTAAATAATTAAATAAACCGCTATAGAATTTTTAAAAGTAGCTTCATTGTAATGAGTAACATTCACGTAAACTTAAGACATCAATATGTGAACCACTTCCGTACACAGGGGAACGTACCGTACGTAGGTGGTGTCCTTTATTTGAGTCAGTCTGTCGTGCCTACCATTTACTGAGTAAGTTTCGAGTTGTAAACTCTATTGGGTAACAATAACTAATAATAATAGTAAACTAACTGACTGATATAACTATACGATTCTTTTGGTAACGGTACGAACCTTTAGGTTCGTAATCTTCGACCCGTCTTGTAGTATATAAAGTCCGGGCTAGAGAGCTTTTTAGGGTGATGGATAAATAGCGGCACGGTGTTGAATCTCAAGATCAACTGTTAATATTCCAGCAAGAACTGGTAGGGCCTCCGTACTAACTTTACATAAAAGTAATAGCCTCTGACTTTGTAGTAATTTTCGACGCGCCTCGCCTATTGTAGACCTATCCACCCAAACTATTTAAAAGTTTCCTTATGACTTGACTGTAACAAATTTTATAAGAATTTGGAAGGTTTTGTGCTCTGCGAATTCTAAACGACATTTTTACCCCAAGTGGATATTAAATTAAGACACATGTTTAATTTAATCTCTATTTCTGTTCGGGCATTTACCTGAACTAACAAAAGAGCTCTCCTTTCAATCGCGTGTCCTAATAATGTACATATTAGGATACGCGATGCCGGGAGAGGTAAAGAAAACAAATCCTCAAAACATATATTCCACAAATAAGGCAATAATACTGAGCCCTGTGGGCAGCCTCGATTCAAACTTTTCGTTTATGTAAAGTAACCGAGCGGCAACTTTGTTGTGCCCTTTGTGAAGCAGGAAAATATCAAGAAATAAATATTCGAGTAACATCCCCTGCTTTTTTAACTTGAGAAGTGGCATTGGCCACCAGGCGTTATCAAAATATATCTAAAATATAATTAGAATTGACAGATCGACTGTCAAAAATTGTCTGTTATAGGGACTGCCAATAGAATTAAATATTTGAAACTAGTTCTGACTGTTAATCTATTAACGGTTAGAACGTAGGTTGTGGTAGCTACGCAGCATAACGATTGCATGTTTACTGACGCGAACTCATAACATTTGTTCTTGCCTAACACCACACAATAGGGACTGCTGATAAGAAGTGAAAAATCAAATCTATCTTATAATGCTATACGTAGCATACGTGTGGTGTTAGCAAGTAAATCGTGGCAGCTACGCAACTTATACGAGGGTGGATCTAAAAGTTCGTGGCCTAACCTACATGACATCTCTTTAAATCTACCGTCATTTGTTAGTATGTGTCATACTGATTTATTGTGCGCAGTTTCATTCCGAATTTTATGTTGTCCAGTATCGGTACTGGACAATATAAATTTTCTGTGATTATTTGTTTGAAGCAATCTGACGCAATTTTCAATAATGGAGAAAATTGAACACCGTGCAGTCATTAAGTACCTCAATAAAAAAGGCCTATCACAAAAAGACATCCATCAAGATATGGTGAGCACTTTGGGGGGGTCTGCTCCATCGTATTCCAGTGTCAAGAATTAGGTAGCTGAGTTTAAGCGCGGTCATGAGAGCATTAAAGATGATCCTAGGAGTGGAAGGCCTACATCCTCTACCACGAAAGAAAACATCGATAAAATTTGTGATCTCGTACTGGGTGACCGATGTTTGACCATTGGTAAGATAGCTGAGATAACAAACATTAGTTGGCCGGGTGCAACACATAATAACGGAAGATTTGGGGTTCCATAAGGTTTCTGCTCGCTGGGTCCCCAGTGGGCTTTCAGCTGAACAAAAACGAGTTCGATACACAATTTCGCGAGACTGTTTGGAACTTTTTGAACCTGATCTCGAGGACTTTTTGTTTAGATTTGTTACCATGAATGAAAGCTGGGTTCACCACCATACTCCTGAATCAAAGCAACGATCCAAACAGTGAAAAGATCAGACTCTCGTACACCGAAAAAGGCTAAGCTCGTTTTGTCGACTAACAAAGTCATGGCTTCTGTTTTTTGGGATGCGAAGGGCATTATTTTTGTAGATTATTTACCGAAAGATCAAACTATAAATTCTAATTATTATTGTAACCTTTTACGAAGACTCCGGGAAGAAATAAAAGAAAAAAGGCCGGGTATGTTGCGTAAGAAAGTTTTGTTTCATCAAGACACGTGCACGTGTTCACACTTCGGTTGAAACAATGTCTGTAATCCATGATTGTGGCTACAAATTGCCCCACCCACCTTATTCGCTGGATTTAGCCCCCTCGGATTATCATTTATTTCCATATTTAAAAAACATTTGGGTGGCTCGAAATTTTCGACCAAAGATGAGCTGATAGTCGCAGTAAACGATTATTTCGCCGACCTTCCGGAATTTTTTTTTTCGAGGGGATAAACAAGTTGCAGGTCAGGTGGAAGAAGTGTGTTGAACTAGATGGAGACTATGTCGAAAAATAAAAATAAATTTAGATCCACTTTTCTTGCATTTTCTTGGTCGGGCTTAGAATTTTAGATCCACCCTCGTAGCATGGTTACTGGCACAAACTCATAATATTGATTTGCCTACGAAATTACGTTAAAGGTTTCTTCACTTCAAAAATGCGATGGGTTCCCGATAAAAATTAAAACTTAAATAAAAATTGCGAATATGTAAGTTGTTCATAAAAAATAATAAAACTACATCAACATTTCGTTGCTATTTATATATTTTTGCAATATATTTATTTAAGTTCCTGTAAATATATTTTTTTTTTTCATATCCAAGCCTCTATAGCGTAGCTCCTTTAGTCCTATTCAAGAATTATTATGACATCATGTGACATTTGACATTGAACAGTAATCTTGTGGCAACACCACAACTGTCAACAATATTTTTTTTGCTTTGATACTAATTTCTAACTAATTTCTTTGATACTAAATTCCTGATCTAATTAATTAATAGTTTTTGCGAATTATTGGTATAAATTCATACTAAGAAATTATAACAACCATAATATATATTTTACAAGTTTTACAAAGTCATATTAAATCACCAATTATTTGTGTGCCATCAATAAAACCACCAAAGGTATTAAGTTGTCATTGTGAACATTTTGATATAAACTATTGTAACTTAATCTAAAATTCAAATTTCAGATGCAATTGACTGCTGATCCAAGACGTGCAGACCGCGAGCGTCGTTTCAAACCTCCGCCACCTACCTCAGCTCCTGGGGAAGATCTTACAACAGATTACATGAACATCCTTGGTAAGAATATTCTTACTTATCACATTCATGTACCTAGATGAGTGGTTCCTACTTTGGTTCTCTATGTACCACACAAATATATATTCCAAAGTCATGTAGACCTTCCTTATCTGTAAGGTATAAGGTATCCCTCTGAAAAATAATGTCAATTTAATTTTTACACAAATCATTACAATCAAAATACATATCCATTCTAATGATAGAAAAATGGTAATAGAACTAATGTGTGAAATGTCCTTGTTTTTGTAAGTGGCATAACCATGCCATAATTTTGACTTTTCTTAATGCTTACATTACACAAAACAAACACAAAAAAATTGTTATTGTAAGAATATAGTCATATTATAAGAATATAGCCATATTATCAGAATATAGCTATATAAACCTTAATTTAAAACAATAGCATAATAATATAAAAGTTACACTATAAAAAGAACTTAATAAGAAAACTTTAAAGTGCAACAGATTTTTTTTTTAAATAGATTGGCACGAAATATTAAGATGGATGGAAAGGAACAACAATATCATTTAATTTATAATTATTATTAAATAATGTTTTCTTATTTCTAGGTATGGTCTTCTCCATGTGTGGTCTAATGATGAGGTTAAAATGGTGTGCATGGGCGGCTGTCTTTTGCTCCAGTATAAGCTTTGCTAACTCCAGGGTCTCAGATGATACTAAACAGGTAACTGACATTTACAATCTTTATAAAAATATGGAACGAGGTGTACCAGATAGGCAAGTGCAATGTGAGAAGTCGGTTGGGAGATAATGAAAGAATGAATTTATAGATGTATGAAAATAATGATGAATGTTGAGGCAGCGAGGCAGGTATGTAAGGATTGTTATATGTGGCACTCCTTCCTCTCTACCTACCCTATTTGGGAAATACGTAGCTTTACAACGACTATAGTCACCCATTATGGACATCTGCATAACTGCTATACAGATGTGTTGCCCTCCCATTTCCCCTCTAGTGGGTCACAGGCTACACACAAACTGAGTACTATAGCATAGCTCTTATTTTGAAGGTGAGAGAGAATACCTAAATGGTCATCATGGCCCAATTTGGCTGCAATGCAGTTTGGCACTGCTTCTTACTAAATGGATATATTTCAGTCCAGATAATAGATGGCAAGAGATGTACCATACTGGTATATGTGCCCAGGGCGAATGCATGGCATAGTACTGTTTCGAATACAACAGTTAAATGAAATATTTTATGTAAAATTTCAATTTGTTTCAGATTGTAAGCTCCTTCATGCTTTCAATATCTGCCGTAGTGATGTCCTATTTGCAGAATCCAGCTCCTATGTCGCCACCCTGGGCTACTATGGCTACATAATATATATAATTTATTTAATATACATTTGCATTGTTGAACGTTTCTATTTACCTTGTGTACAATCCTAATGTCTCCTTATTTTACCTTAATGGAATAGTTCTTTCAAGCCTTGGCATGGTATGAATAGTCATTTGTAATCAGTCAACCCAGTCAAGGAATCCAACATAAAGATAATGGTTACGTCAACATAATTGACTAATGTAAATAATAACTCGTTCACACAGTAAAATATGTTAAAACTGAACCATGCCGGTGACGTCTCATACTAGGAAGCCACATGGTTTAATATATGGAATTTAATATGGAAAATTCCAGAATATAAGTATTATCTTTGAACCGAACGTAGACCCATACTAAGGCTGATTGATAACTGGAAGAAACGACGAACTTACAAAAAATATACGCAAACAAAATTTACTACATTATATTCTATCATCTTTTCGAAAGTAGAACGCCAAATTTGAATTTATTCGAACTGATAGAATTTGTGTGTGGTGACCTAGCACTTTCTCTGCCAAAAAATTAGTTGCGTTATTTGACATTAGATGGGACATGGATGCATCATTGTACTCCTGAAACAAAAAATCTAAACAGTGGAATAACGTTCAATGACAGCGCGACGCCTGTCAGAAAAGTACTCCCATCGTATTCAATGTTTGAAACAGCAAATAAATAGTACTCTATATTTGTTCTGCGGATTAAAAAGACAAAAAAAATCCACTGAAACATATGTACTTCCTACCGATCTATCTGTGAGTCTAATGCGTGAAGGGATTAATGCAGAACTTCATCAAGATTAGTTAGAGAGCGATAGACCGGAAGCCTACAAATAGCTTAATGATACACCACGTTCCTTTACACGTTAATACCTCCGCTGCATATTTAGAAGTTTACTACCATGACATTATGTGTCACTTGTCAAATATCTATCAAAAAAATTGTACTTGAAGGAAACTTAACACCGCTAAACTGCATCGTGTCCGGTGTATTTATATCTTTAAATAATTAATTGCAGTAAATAATAAAATAAAATAAGAACTAAGATATAGAAACCAAAATATTATAAGTGTATTAAAGTAGTGTAGAGTTATTGCTTGGATATATATATTAACAAGTAAGGTTATCTCTTAGTTATTCTTACAATACTTGTGGATATGTACTGTCATTTCTTCTCTAGTTTCAAAGATTCTTAAATATATATTCTTTAATAACTTGCCTAATATTTTTGATATATAATAATTGATAGACGATTATTACTTATATTACAGAATGCCCCCAAAGAAAGTAGAAGAACCAGAAAAAAAACCTCTGATAGGCAGAGTGGGCACTAATTTAAAAGTTGGTATTGTTGGAGTGCCTAATGTAGGAAAATCAACTTTCTTCAATGTCCTTACTAAAAGCCAAGCTGCTGCGGAGAACTTTCCTTTCTGCACAATAGATCCCAATGAAAATAAGTATCTTTATCTAATTTATTTCTATTTTAACAAATACACTACAGTTTTTAAGTTATGACTTTGTTACGAATTCTGTCAGGCAGAGAAAAACATGCAAACAATATTATATTTACCTGAATTACTTAATTCTAGAGTAATTCAGAATTTATAATATTTATTAGTCTTTATTAGTGTATAAATATCTTTTTCATAAATTAGGTAAATCTACAATAGTAATGTTAGACCATGTCATAAGAATACAATAGATATTTGAAAAGGGGGCCTTCCAATAACAATATAATATTACAGTAGTATTGTCTAAAATTCAAAACAGGCCATTTTGTTTTGTGGGACGCCAACAATTAGCCATATTGAATATGGTCGAGTGAAATTCCACCAAAAAGTGTTTGGCACTATGTACTACTTAATAACGCTAAACATACTCGAATAAACTGAATCATGATTCGTGTTTTTGACCAGTTTTAGTTACCAATTATAATACTCCTGTTGTTGTCACTTGACATGACAAAAGCAAGCAGTACCTCAAATTGAAAACTAATATATATATATATATTTATTTTTTTATTAAAAATTTTAGAAACTTTTGTGTGTTGTTCTTTTCATATTCTCTATTATCCAGTTTCTAGATTGAGTATGATTTGGACACATAGGCCTCCCCCAGTAAATTTCACATAGTCCTACCCTTAGCTTTTCTTGTCTGCACATTGTCTGCACATGCCAGCTTTATGTATCAACCCCGCATTTCATTGGTCTTCCTTTTTTTCCTTTTTGCATTGATGTATGGGAGCCACTCTGTCATTAATTTTGTGCATTTATTTTAGGATTTCCTAATCATATGTCCTACCCATGTACATTTCAGTTTCTTAATTTTGGTACTAGTATTTTCTGGTATCAAAAATTCTTTGATCTTGTTTGCTCTCTTTCTGTCTTTAGAGAGTAGCCCATCATGCTTCTTTCCATGCCTCTCTGACAAATGGTGATCTTAGCATTTTATGGGTCAATGGCCATGTTGCATCCGTATGTGAGACATGGAAGTATGCTGATGCTGCAATGGGATAAGATTTGTCTTTCATTTCTTCTTTCATTCCCCACTGTAATTTGCATGAGTTGTTGATCCTTCTATAAATTTCATCCTGTATTTGGTTATTGAAGGCTAGCAGATAAACATAGTAGATTCCACATACTCTATAATTCCTCCATCTACTTTGATGTTCTCAGGTATTTGGATTGTCATTATCTTTGATCTGCTTTTGTTAATTTTTAAACCCACTGTTTTACTTAGTGTTGTTCATTCTTGAAGCATTTTTTTAGTGTAGTACTATTGTCAGCTATAAGGACCAAATCATCAGCAAATATCAAGTGATTAAATTATGTTCCATAAATGTTTGTGCTGGTACCATCCCAGTTCATTTTTTTAAATATATCCTCTGAAAATATTTTGAGGGATAGAGGGTCACCTTGTCAGACTCCTTTGCATATTGGAAACTCTTTTCCTAATGATTCCAATTTGACCTGGGCCATACTATTTGCATAGATTTTTTTACTATTCACATATATTTCTTTGCTACTACTTGCTTTTCCAGTGCTCTCCAAATGCAATTGTGTTCCAATGGGTCATGTCACGTGCTTTATAGTAGTCAACAAATGCTATATGCAAGGGTTGTTGAGATTCTTGTTATTTAGGTTTTGGGCAGGTAAGTAAGTTTTTTAAGGGCGTATATGTGATCTGTTAGGGAAAAACCTGCACGGAACCCTGCTTGCTCTCGGGGCTGTCATGCGTTCTAATTATTCTGTTAAGGATGATTTTTGCGTCAATTTTATACGTTTCACATTAAACTTATAGGCCTATAGTTTCCTATGTCGTCCTTATTTCCTTTCTTATGTAGCAATATGATGGAGATTTTTGTCCATTGCTCCGGGATGTTTTCTGACTTCAATATTATTTAAATATATCCAATAGTGTGCAAAAATCTTCTAAAGGAAGTGATTTTACCGTCTCATTACTGATGTTGTCTAATCTGGGTGATTTGTCAATGTTATGACTAGTAAAAGCTTTGTTTATTTCTTCTGTGTTTACACTCGGATAATTATGTTGGTTTTCTTGGATGGAATATAAGTTTTTGTATATATAATATGTTGCTACTTCCAGTATTGATTTTCGTGTGTATGAGCGAATTTCACTTTTGTTCTTCATAAAAGGGGTGTAAAGGTGGCGAGGGTGGTGCTCTTTTCCGTTTCCTCAATTTTTTCGCGTGTAATTGATTTTCCAGCGGCCTTATATTTAAGTTCTGAAACTAGCGCTTTTCTTTTTTCTAGCTCCTCTTTTGGTAAATACTTCGTGGCACATGACCCTTTGGGGAACTAACACAAATAATAGTTAACAAATATAATAAAACAGCTCATAATTGGACAAATTTCGTACTTGTATTGATCACTATTACTGCTTCTATTCAAAACCTTCTTTCACTATGCTTTGGTCATATTTCAAAAGACATTATTGTTTTTTGTAATTTTAATTTTTTATGGCAACTGTAGCCTAGCATGTACATGGTACATTCTGTAATATGGTGTTATAATTATAATAAAACTACTTTTACGGATTCTATCGCAGTTTATTTAATTATTTAACTAGCCCGACGTTTCAGAAGCTTCATAGCAACCATGGTCACGGATGGACACGTTGAGCTAGATAAATAAAATCCGTAAAAGTAGTTTTAATGTAACGAGTAACATTCGCGTAAACTTAAGACATCAATATGTTGTTATAAAATACAATATAAAAGTTTATGTTAGTATATAATACTAATATACAATTAAATGGCCACTAGAATTAAAGTGTTAGGTGAAATATATGCATAAATGACAGTATATTTTGGTTGCATTGACTTAGGATAAATATTTTAATTTTATTTTTAATTATGCTACACAGGGATCAAAACCTTGACATTTTTACTAATAAACTTTTACTAGGCTGATCAATTGGGTGCATCAGGGGCCAATTGATCAGTAAAATTAAGTTTTATTTAATTATGTTTTTGCAAATGGTCGCGGGAAAACTTACTTACGCGCCATCACAGGCCATTGATGGGATTTGGGGCTCGCAGCACATTATAATGCCCAATCCCCATTAAAACCATGATGAGTGCCATCAATTCTACCTTGGTGTAGTGGCCCGGAACCGACACCATCTCCAAAAAGGGGTTGTTCTGTGGGACAACCCCTCTGTTTGGTGTCACCAACATTGGATAGTGCAATGAAGAAAAAAGCGCCTTCTGCTAATTAGTCCCCTCTTCATATAAGAAGAGTGCACAAAGCACAAAGCAGCTCCCTGTGGAAATCAATACAGTAAAGGAAGAGCACAAGCAGTCTTCCACTAACAACAAAGATCGCCTTGATAGCCACACGAAAACTTAGCTGTCAAATTAACCAAAATGACATTTAAAAGCTTAAATTAAAAAATGATATATAAAGATTAGATGCTTGAAAAATAGGAAAAAAGGTAAAATGACCCCTCACAATGCAAGAACCCACAAACGTGCTTATAGTTTTTGAATAGATTGCAGGTGCAAATCAAAGATTTTTTCTTCCTTCTTTGAACTTTGTTATATACAATACTTAATCTATCTTATAAGAATTTAACCCTACTATATTTCACAATCTACCCCAAGTTGTAATCGCGTATTCTTTATTTGTAAGTACATTACATACAAGAGTTATGTGGTCAAATATAATTTTAAGAGATAATAGTAGTACTAAAATTAAAAGATTATTATATAAAAGTAACAGTTTATAACTAGCTAATGAACTCATTAGATAATATTTATTTTTACAATACATATCGTAATATGTAGGGGTAACTAATCGAATTCCTTCGCCCGTTTAGTGAATTTAGACTATTTAAATTAAATCGAAGGTTTGATCGACGGCCTTCGATTACCTACGTCTGCAAAAAATAAAGTATCCGTCAAATGTCAAATGACGAAAAAAATATCCATTTATTTTTCAAAGAATTGTTTAGTTTTATGTTTTAAAATATTTGTTGTCAAATATGAATAATATAAGAAACGTACTGATAGAGGATAGTTTTAATATTTTGAGTAAAGAGATTGATAGAGAAATTGTATACCATGGTGATTCGACTAAAATCAAACCATTGGAAAGAAAAATTCAAAGTGATAAAATTGCACGTCCATTAGCAGCAACAATAGTGGGTCTAAATAACACCAGTATACCACTGTCCGGTGACGCTAATACGAAACATTATTGGACTGATCATGATGCACTAGAATCCTATTTAAACACGAAACCGACTTGCTATTTAACTCTTGGAAGTCAAGGAAGCGGTAATACGTCATTGGCCAAAGCATTTTCTAAACAAAATCATTGCATTAATTTAGATCCAAAAAATATTATTTTAGATGAGATTGATCAAAAAGGGACAACAGGCAAATGTATTGATTTTAATTTGAGACATAATAAAGTATGTAAGTTTAATATAATATTTGCAATGCTGAAACAAAAGTTGCAATCTCTTGCAGTAAAGCATAGGGGGTACGTAATATCTGGGCTACCTATAATCGATGCCAGCACCAATATTGATTATGTAAATCATAGATTCATTAGTGAAGACGCATATTCTGTTGCTGAATGCATTATCCAAGATTTGCTAAGTTTCCAAACGAAAAGGAAAAACTTAAAGACTTCATCTCGTACCTCTGTCGACAGTGGTGATATGCAAGGTATAGAAGAATTGGAAGATGAAGGCGAAATAGAAAAGGACGAGCAAGATGAAGATGCGGAAAAAGATGAGACTTTCCAGACATCGAAATTTATTCTTAACACTTGTGACAATATCGTAATTTCTGACGACATGCACTATGACTCGAAAAAGTCTGTCATATTGCATCAGATTAAGGAACTTTTTAATTTAAATCCAGACATTATCTTCAATGTATCCTACCCTTATATTGATCTGTCGTTTAAGCGAAATCATAAATATTTCAATTACATGACAAGCACGAAAGAAATTGAATATCGCACATTCAATAATGATTCAGGCATAAGGTGGCCTACTTCTTATACGATGAATGATTTTAATAGGCCCATTGATAGTCGTCATTTTAACCCGAAGTACAACTGTAAATACCCATTACATTTTGACGAACAAATTTTTTTTCAAATTTGTAATTACAAAACACATCTAAATAATTATGTAGAAGAGAAAATAAAAGAATTTCATCCATCTAACGTAATAAATTTGGACGGACGGCGACATTTATCTGAAAATATTAGCAACATACAAGAACGATTGTCTTGTATGATGACTGTTACTCCAGTTATAATACCGGAGCCACTATACTTAAATTCCGAGAATATAGAGGAATTTTGGGATAATGTCGAGAAGGTAAACGTAATACGAAGTGGTTCCCTAACGA